>JAODAI010508483.1:0-19806 GCA_027575025.1 Scotoplanes globosa
CTATATATATATATATATGTATATAATATATATATATGTATGTGTGTGTGTGTGCGTGTATGTGTGTATGTGTGTGTGTATATACAAAGGACTCAAGTTAAATGTTTGGAGGAAAATTCCTTTCATATACAATTTATTTTAATAATAATAATAATAATTTTGTTGCTGTTTATAAATAAACCAATAAAATATCGTTCCGGTATGATGATAATCAATAATTGTTTTGTTCTGTCGTGCATTTCTGCCTAATACTATAGCTAAGAAACAACTACTCCATAATTGAAAAGTTTCTTATTATTGATTTGGAAAATTGCCCACACATGTTTGAATCCACTACAGGTGGTAATGCATGATATGAATCCATCCACTATAAGCAGTGAAGTAATCTAAATTGATTTATTTGCGCGTGGTCAATTATAATTCGTATACTTCTTAATGATGATATTTTTATACTAAAGCTATTTCTAACGCGGTTATTAAATTAATTCACTAATGGTGTATAATCGCGATCATTAAGCATATAATTTCTGTCGGAGTCTTTGTTATAGGGCCCACACCGGCGACGCCTGGTGTCTCCGAGAGACCTACTTTCCCGACCAACAAAGAACGGCAAGGCGAAACAAAGCGATATATGATCACGTGATCAAATGGTATTCATCTATGGTTACTTTGAATAAGTAACGACATCTTAAATTGTCCTCGATCCGTCCAGCCTTTTAGTGTCACCCCTAATCAGGGAGCTCACTGCGTCAATGCATATCCCCGGACAGGGTGGACTGTATTAAGTGTAGACCCATTACCAACATACACATGTAGGAGTATTCCCTTGGCCGCAATGGACAATATTCGTCTATAAAATAATTGCAGAGATTTGTTGTGTATTGAAAAACTATCCGCCTCAGTCTTGGAGAAACTCAACTACCCTTATAAATTAGTTGTTAAGATGTATTAACGCAGAAGATACAACTTATACAAAAGAAGAATTTCCTCTTCATGCGTGTGTTGTTATCTGGGACTTCAAATACTCGTGGCCTTGATCTAGTTTCCGGACGCCAAGATCATTTGCTAAACTTGTTCTTTTTGAGAAAAGAAAATGTCAGTTTTTATAAACAGGACCATCCATAAATCAATGCATGGAGATAGTGAATAATTCGATTGCTACTTTGTTACTACGGTTACAAGTGTCCTGAAGAATAAATAACTGCTCATTTTTTACAGAATATATGATTGTAGTCAATCTTAATTTCCATACCAAATATCATTCGATATCACTCAATTTCACTGACTGTTGAAATATATGTTATAGTATATAGCAGATGTATCATATTTAATTTTAATGATACAATAGTATACCAATCAACCAGGTGGTGTGTGGTGTGTTGCTTGCTTCTTGAAGTAACTGGCCACCACAAATACCAGAGGTGTCATATATTCCGTAATTGGTGGCACAATTGATTGATTGTGATTCATGTCGCGTTTCATGACCAAGATTACATGAGCCTCCGACCACTCTCTTGCAACTCCCTGCTCCGAGCCTGCACTAGCCGGCAAACGCATTTGAATTATGACCATCGGGATATAGACATAGCATTATCATCGTTTCATCATCATCATCGTATCATCGTCATTTTATGATCGTATCATCATCGTATCATTATCATATATCATCGTATCATCATATCATGGTTTCACCATCGTATAATCACCATATAGTCATCGTATAGTTATCGTATCATCATCGTATTATCATGGTGATATCATAGTACTATCACCATTATATGTGATACTTTGACACATTTAGGAGGTCACTTAAAACTTATCTATTCTAACTTCATTACAATTAATGCATATTTCCATGAACAATTATTGTATTTATGTAATATACACTTTTGTAAAGCGATTTGAACTGTGATAGTCTGGTCTTAAGTTGGAAAAGAGCTATATAAATATGTATTATTATTATTATTATTATTATGATATTATCATCATCGTGTCGTGATCGTTTTATGGTATCATCGTCGAATAATATTATAATCGTATCATCGTATATCACCATCGTATGATGATCAAATACATTCGTTCTATCATTATCTGATTATCGTATCATCATCGTAACGGGTTCTACCCGATGTTCATAAGGTTCGGTATTCATAAGGGTCATTGTTCATAAGGTTCGTTATTCATAATCGAGAAAACGGTTCGTTATTCATAATGGAATAAAAGGTTCGATATTCATAAAAATAAAAAGGTTCGATATTCATGATGGGAGAAAGGGTTCGTTATTCATGA
Source organism: Scotoplanes globosa (assembly GCA_027575025.1). NCBI lineage: Eukaryota > Metazoa > Echinodermata > Holothuroidea > Elasipodida > Elpidiidae > Scotoplanes > Scotoplanes globosa. The sequence goes on from JAODAI010508483.1 coordinate 2,290, forward strand.
TGAGATAATGGGTTTGATATTCATGATGAGAGAAAGGGTTCGATATTCATAATGAGTATGAGTATTATGAATACGGAACCCTTTATCTCATTATGAATATCGAACCCTTTCTCTCATTATGAATATAGAACCCTTTCTCTCATTATGAATAACGAACCCTTTATCTCATTATGAATAACGAAAGCTTTCTCCCATTATGAATATCGAACCTTCTTATTTTTTTATAAATACCGAACCTTTTTTATAATTATGAATTACGAACCTTATGACCATAACCTTTTTCTCGTTTATGAATAACGAACCTTATGGTTAACGAACCTTATGAATAGCGAACATTATGAACAATGACCCTTACGAATACCGAACCTTATGAAAATAGGGCTGTCCCAGAGTACGCCGCTTCGATTAATACACAGTATGGCTCATCTTGGTACGTAGTGTACTATGATATAGTTACCATGGCTCGAATGAACTAACGTACAGCTAGCTTGCTATAGCTGTGTTAATATATGTAAATTACAGTAGGCCTATATCAGCATATATCTGATTTCAGGAGGTTGGGTGATTTACATATTTTATATCGACGTTTGTTATTCATGATCATCAATTCATCGCTAATTGTCTATTACCCTGCCAACTTGTTACGTAACAATATGTATCAGTTATGCAAACATATTGGTAACGACTACGTAACTATAGACCCCTATGTACATGTTCCGTTGTGTATCAGCTAATTTCGTTACGTAACTATAGTTAAAGTATTATGGAACTGCTGTGTAAATAGCACGGAACATCTTACGTTATATGGTTACATCGTATTTACAATTATTTTGGTAACTAAATTACGTAAGCTTGTTACTGAACTGATATATAACTGAACGTCCACAGAGTACACTGTTACGTATATGTTATGAACATGTTACGTAACGTGTTTGTAGGGAAGGAAACAATTTCATAAACCCTGAAAATGTACCAAAATTAATCGGTGTTGTATATGCAGGCTGACAGTATACTCGCACAGTACTACAGGATGTCAAAGTACTCGTAGTTTTACACTTATTAACAAAGTCAAACAACCAGCCAATCAACCATATGCAGACCTGAATTAGGCCTTTAAAATACCTTTATTAATGATCTACATTAATCTAAATTAATCGCTGGTTATGGCTTTTCAGAAAGTACTCAAACCAGGGTATAATATCTAATTGGTCAGGAAAAAAATTCAAAAACCTTGGAAATTGACCAATATGACTGTTATTGACAGTATATATGGTACCCGGATGTCAAAGATTCTTAGTTTTGCACTAGTTAAAATAAACCAACCACCCAACCAGCCATATCCAGAACTGAAGTAGACCTTTACGTACAACAGTATTGATGAACATATAGCGGCAGAAATTGACCTATGTGAATCACTGGTGGTGTGGTTAAAAGTACTCGTAGCTGCATATCAACGTTATCAATCCTGACTAAGCGGGTTATTATAACTATCATCTTACAACTTACATGCTGAATCATGTTGCTATTTATCCAGGAAGTTCAGTGAACTTGACGAACTTCAATATAGGCTACAATTCATTGCTAATTCCCCCCCCCCAAAAAAAAAGAGTACACAAATCGTGGAATTGGCCTAATATGTATTGGGTGTATATATAATAGTACTTGTACTCGTTAATATGAGTCAACCAACCAATAAGTGATATCTAAGCTGACGTAGTTTATGACGGGCATAATGATTGTGCAACAATAGATAAAACTGTTATCTCAGATAAACTGTCGTTTTTACCCGTAAATAGATAAACTAGGTTTATCGATTAAAAAAGTGTGTATCGATAAACTCCGTTTAACTGGAAAAAAACAATATTTTACAGATAAACTAAGTTTATCGATAATCTCTGCTCAGTTTATCAACTGATCAACTATGTTTATCTAAATTAACCATGTTTTTGTCCAGATAAACAGAGTTAATCGTTTATTCATAAACTTTGTTTATCGATAAACTTTGTTTATCGGTAAACTATGTTTATCAACTGATAAACTGTGTTTATCTTAATTAAGTATGTTTATTAGCAAGCCCAATTTGCAACAATTAGATAAACAGTGTTTGTCGATAAACTCAGTTTATCAACAAACACTGCTTAATATCGATAAAATATGGTTTATCAACCGATTAACCTAGTTTATCAAGTGAAATACCCCGTTTATTGCCAGTTTATCAACTGATAAACCTATAGTTTCCAATTGAAAAGCATGTTTTTCGATTAACATATTTTTTCGATAAACAGAGTTTATCGATAAAATAAACACTGTTTATATAATTATTGCACAATGGGCCTGCCATATACTCCTTACAACTTTAATGCTGAATGATGTTTTCATTTCTCCAGGAAGTTCGGTGAACGTGACAAACTTCAACATTCCAAGTATGCTGCCAAATACCTATGAATACATCACATATGAGGGATCTATGACGATACCGCCGTGCTTGGAAAGTGTAACGTGGATTCTAATAAATAGACCGGTACACATCTCAGGCAATCATGTAGGTGTTTATATTATAGTTATTGAATTGTGTGTACTTTCTTTCTCTACCCCACCCATGAACCCATAACAAGGGATGAGGAAGAAAATACCAACTGACAGCCGCAGTATTTACCAAAGCGCTCCACCTCTCTATATCCGTAGCTATGACCATCCAGTCTCCATCACCTCCAGCCCTCCTAAAATCCCTCTCAACATAGTCCTTCCATCTCAAACGAGGTATTCCCCCACCCCTTCTACAAACCTCCACATGTGACATCGCCATTTTCGGGAGTCCATACATTCTACCTGCCAAGTGCACCTCATGCGCCACCTTATCACCTTCTCTGTAAGACTCCTGTTCATCCCAACCTCCTCCCGAATATCCTCCAACTTCCATTATCCACCCGTTTAATCTCGCAATCTTTATCATCCAATTATTTTCGCGTACTTGAAGTCGCTGTTGTTGAGCCCCGGCTAGAGGGACTATCTCAAGCCCGTAAATGCATGCTGGGGTAACACATGTACCAAATACTTAGCGTTTTAATTTCTTAGAAATATGTCTATCTGACATAACCCCTCTACTTTCTCCAGGCCAGAGCCACATACTGGATCATTTTGCGCACCTCCCCTATCAAACCGCCCATCCCCAGAAATCATCCCTCCCATATACGCAAAACGATCCCCCTGCTTAATACATTTTGTCTGCAACAGTTATACCCAACTCCTGTCGTTACATGCCCACATATAAAAGCGTAGTCATATCCAGACTCATGCGTATCCCATGCCTCTGAAATAAACCCTTCCATTCTACCAGAACCTCATGCAACCCCTGCTTACTATCCATAAATATAGCATTTTTTGACATTATAAATATCCGACTGCGGAACTGCTACCCTTCGGTCTGGATAGCGTCCAGAGCGACGTCGTAAAACGGGTCGTAAAAATCGTTAAATATGGCAGTCATCGACCGCTGAGTTTCAAGAGCACTCTAACATTGACCACAATAGATAAGGTTAATTTACTACTAGGCCGACTAAATACATACTTTAAAATTGTATTAGGTCAAATATCTGGAAGTTTTAGTAGTATAATCGTAATAATCTGAACCCTTTAAACTTTTTATTAGCTCATAATTACAAAAAAATACAAAGTTTACATATAGCGTATTAAGGTAAAGCCTAGGCTTACTATTTTAAAACTGATATTTTTCAGGGAGATTCGGCCCGCGTGTCTTTTTGCTCTGTCGGGGAATTTATATCATGGTATGACTACATGCTGCTTCACTAACTTCTGTTTTGTCTTTCTATGGTCCGGCCCCGCAGAGTGATTTTCAGCTCTCGTTGAATTATAATAATACCGGCCTGGAAGGCACTCTATTTTACAAAGATAAGCGACCACCAATGTGGAATAAGTATAAATATACTTCTACGATTACAACTTCACGTCGAGTGGCAGTCTATACTCAAAATCCGAAGTCAAACCATGATTATTTTCTTTCGAATTGAAAGTCGTTCGTATGGGAAAACCGTAATTGCTCTCGGATAAAAATCGCTCTACTAGACACGACCTGGGATTCGGATTCCGGATCTCTTAATTGCTGAGCGTCATCTTCCCAAAGCCACTAACCTTAACCGCTTGGCCACAACACTGGTTAATGCTGTGGTACAGATATGTTAAGGTTTTTTTTGTCGGGGAGGTCCGTTCCCGTCGGACATTTTTCAAACTCTCGGGGTATTCTTGTAAATTGTCGGGATTTCATGCAGTTTTAAACTGTCACTGGGATTTTTTTATCTTTTGAGGAAATTTCTGTCGGATAAATTACTTTTATTATATTGAAATGATATAAAATTGTTTTTCATCAGGTAGTTTGTGCCTTTTAATACAGGCCAACTATTATATTATGGAAAAAAATACGATATTAACAAAATTCCACGACGTGGGAGGGGCGCTATTCCCTGTCAGCTGGCGCCACCCCCGTGGGACGAGCAGAGGGATATGATATATGGCAGTAGTTATATGGCTGTGTGTATGTCATTGTATTATTACATGTCACAGTAGTCTAGTTTCTTGTAATTGGGACTGTGTCTGTCTGTTTGCTTTTTATGATCCTCCTTGGCGGGAACTCGACCACAGCCAGCCTAAAGAGGCCAAACACAAGCTAACAAGCCAGTATCATGCAAACGCGCACTTAATATCTATGTTTCAGTGATAACAGAGATAGAAGACTGCAACCAAGAAACTAGACAATATATTTTATGTACGAGCAGTAATAGGATTCGAACCGGAGACCTTATGACAATCCATGTTACTTTTAATGACTAATTATATATATCTTCAACTTGGAGATATCTTCAACTTCAATTGAAGATATCTGCAATTAATTAAAAATATCTTAAATTAATTGAAAATATTTTCAAATATTTAAAGATATTTCCAATTCAATTATAGATATCTTCAATTGAATTGGAGATATATTCAATTGATTTCAATTAAAGATAGCCATAGTTCAATTGCATATATCTTTAATTCAATTGAAGAAAGCGCTATCTTAATTTGGAGATATCTTCAGTTGAATTAAAGATCATTTAACTATGCTGAATATATATGTAATTCAATTGGAGATATATTTAATTAAAGATATGTTCGATTGCATGAATTGCAGATATCTTCAATCAATTGAATTAAATATATATCCAATTTAACTAGAGTCTCCAATTTAATTAAGGATATGAGCAATTGATTGAAGATATCTCTAAATAGTCATTAAAAAGTAATATGGATTGTCCTACGCCCTTATAAATGGAAGGAACCGATCAAACCACCGGGTCAAGTGGTAATTGAATATTTGTTTTGTAGTTTTCTACATTACTATCTTGGTTATTATATATAGTTATATAGTTATATATATTGTACATGAAGGATGAAAATAAACTTGAACCTGAACTTTATCATGGCATAACGTACTTGCAAGTCAACGTAATTATGGAGATTTGGATGAACAGTCACAGTATTCCACACCACTGTGTTGGATGTAGGCCCCACTGCGTATATCGATATAATTATCCACAGCAGTCGTGTATTTCCTCCTTCATCCGATTGATTTATATGCATGTAATATAGGTAATTACTACAATACGCAATGCATTCTGCTGATAGGGACATACCTGTCGTATCTAATCTGGTTCACATTTTCTAAATTAGCATCCTTCGTTTCCGTCCCTCCTGGCATCAGCCAGGATATTTTTGAAATTCCGTGTTGCCATGTATAGACGAATGACTTCATTTCCCATTAATGTCACATGATCTACGCCTATCTGCCAAAGAATGACAATTATTAATCATCACTCTCCCGTTTAATCTACAAATGGCACATATCTATAACAGCATTAAGAATTGTTGTTATGTTATAAACGACGCAGACCAACACAGCCCTAGGAATTCTCATTAATTATAGCTATCAATCAACCTCATAATTAGCATGACATAATCGAGGATGTTCTTCACTCTCTGTGCAGAATCAGTATACAGGAAATGTGTAGGAATTACATAGGGAGAGGCTAGATGTTAGGACATTTACCTTCTCTTAAGTTATTGGTAATTGGATTGACTTGTGAGATTCGTTGGTTGGTGCAGATAGTGCCAATGCCTTCAAGAATATTGCTAGGTATTTGTGTGACTGTGGACGGATTTAGGACGTTCATTGGGTGATGCGGATTCGGGATCATATTATAAGGAATGTGTTTCTACTGATCCTGTCTTACCCCAGAACGGATATAACAAAAGTATGTTTCCTGTATTGAAAATAATAATGTACACCGAACTGCAGGCACAGCCTTAATAGCCAATGGCTAATAAAGTTACTTGTACACGAAACGTTGAAAAGGGGAAAAGAAAAAGCAGTACAATAATGTCTAGGGAACCGCGTTTGCATACCGGCAATTACATACTCTTTCGGGCTATTTGTAATACCACAGATTATAAATCAGGTTACACTCTAACAAAGAAGTAGTCAAATTTGACTACATAGTAGATAACTATGCACTGACGTAAAAATAGTCAAAATGTTGACTACAACTTTGTTCAAGTTTGACTATTATCAGGTCAAATTTAACATAATAATGGTCGAATTTGACCAAAGTTGTAGTCAACATTTTGACTTACTTTTGCGTCGGTACATAGTTGTCTACAGTGTAATTTGACTACATTTGTATATAGGGTCGCGATTCTGTCATAGCTGTGCGCTTATAGTAAAACTATTGTTTCTGCGATTGTCCAGTAGTAATATACTACCGTACAGTAGATAGTTAATTATGTTGGGCTTTATAATTAATATCACGTGACATGCATTTGTATCGTTAAATGACAATAATATGATTGGGCGTCGTATAAAGAACTATACCACACAACACGTTGCTCGGACCACACTAGAAATAAAAACATTGATACGAATCCGGTGTTGTTAAAACTCCAAGATAACTTTATATCAAGATCGGATTGATTGGGTGAGTTCCTTTGCCCTTTTCAATGCAAAAACAATATACGCGTCACCTAAAGCCTTTGGTATACCAGTTAGATATAACAGTTATATGCAAATAAAATAAAGTCATGTACTTTTTATGATAAACTAGGATCATGGCCCTACTATACTAAAAAGTTTCTTAATTTTTTGCCGATTTTACTAAAAAAAGTTTCTTAGCAGTTTCTTATTTTTTATTATTGAAGTAGGCCTACGTGGTATAACTGGCAATACTGATTTGTTGGTTGTGTTTAACGGCTCATTTCTAACCTTCCGGTTTAATAGCGCCGTCACGTCCTCGGATTTGTTTCCTAGTCGAGGATCACTGGGTTGTTGACCATACTCCAATCCCATACGCTGAACATCAATCCTGAGCAGGACATCTAGGTGTTGAAAACTAATGTAATTGGTTAAATTGTTGATTTTAAGACTATATATAACAGTATAACAAAATCCAATACTGTATATTGTACACACTACATAACAAAATAAAAACATTTATTATGATTTTTAATACTAATTTTTGGGGAGTTTATAAATAGAGTTTCTTAACTTTTTGGCCTATAATACTAGTAGTAGTTTCTTACGAGTTTCTTATAAAAATGTGTAATAAAATATACGTCAACCTACATATTTATGTTACCGGTAAATAAAATGGCTGTGCCTACGGGTTTCCACTCTAACCCCTTGTCCGTTTTGGAGTCACATGGCTTTTTGGGAAGATTATCTAGTGGCTAAAAAGTTACCCTGCAATTTTGATTTTTTAATAGTCCCATTGACATTACTAATTCTCACCTTTCATAAAATGTTATTTAGAAATTACTATTAGCATATCGTGATATTGAAATTGATTATTATACATTTATGTAAATCATGTCTGCTATTGTAACTTTTCTATATTTTGCATCGAACAGTTGAGGGGATTACGAGAGTTACTTAAAACAAGGATAAATGACCCCCAGCGTACCCTCTCAGAAAACATTCGACCGACGCTGTCGATCGGACCTCGAATAGTTAGGACGAACATTGCCCACGAATACGATCTAGATGAAAGGTGTTATCAGAACAGGATGGAACATTTCTACACAGGTTAGTAGTCAAATTATTTATTTATCTAATTTAATAATATTTTAAATTTACTTATTTATATTTAATGCGCCTATTTGCCTACAACTTTGACCTTAATAATAATAATAATAGTACGACAACCGTCAACTTGGCAATACAATGTTCATAGTAGTAGCAGCAGTGGTAGTAATTAGTTCACATATATTAAACAAAACCACAGTACAATAAATACGACAATTGATATTCTCTCTCTACCTCCTGGATCATCCTTACTGAGGGATGAGGAAGAATACACCAACTGACTGCCGCATCGTTTGGCCAGAGCTCTCCACCTCCCTCTATACGTCGCGCTGGCCCTACGATCTCCATCCCCACCAAAAATCCTTCCTAAAGTCCCTCTCAAAACAGTCCATCGACCTTAACCAACGTACCACTGCACTGTAACCCCTACCAACATACGTGTGCGATATCGCAATTTTCGAGAGTGGTGTATCTCCATCCATACGCTCCACGTGCCCATCCCACCCCATCCGTCACGTAGCCTTGTCACCATCTCTATGAGACTCATAGTCAACCCAACCTCCTACCTTATATCCCCTAGCCTTCTTCAATATATCCGCTTAACCCGTATCGATTCTTCTCATCCAGTTATCTTTGCACACTTTCAGGCTCTGTATAATAAAAACGTTGACTATATTATGGTGGGCCCTATAAAATATAAGTATTTAAATGTTCCCCAAGACTGTTTCAAAATATGAAATGTTGTGTAATATCAATCGCTGGTTCGAATCTCAGCGCCGCTGTTGGTTGTCTCGACGGGTATCCTCGAGCAAGGTAGGCTTTGTCTCGATTGCTCAGTAGCCACCTGGTCCACCGAGGACAATAGGTTGACGTCAGAAAGGGCATCCGATCACTAAGGGCTACAACCGCTTCAGAAAAAGCCTTTGCATTAGTAAGGCACTGTCTAAGCCCCGCAAGGGGAATGACAAGACGTTAAACAACTTCAACCAATATGAAAACATTTCCAATTTCAGTTTTCAATGATTTTTTTAAATAATGCTTGAATATATTAAAATATTTGAACGGTGAAGCATGACAATTTTGTAAAACATTTTTTGTAGATTATGTTTAGTCCAAAAGTTCTGAAATAGAAATGGTTTTGTACTTTTGGAATTACAATATTTGTCTCCATTCTGAATTAAAAACAAAATGACTTTGAAACTTGTCTGTGTTTGATTGGAGCAGTATATTAGTAGTACAGTATGTGCATGGCCCCCATCTATGCACCAAATCAGGAAAAATGAGTTGCAGACGAGGGAATTCCGGGGTAGGCGGTCCGCGAAGCGCCATAATATGAGGCATATTGCTCTATGAGAGTCGGAGGATTTGTATAGTTGTCCCCCACATCATAAGCATACACACTCCACTGGGATTATAGTAATATCGCTAAAACAAACTAGTCAGTTTTTACCAACTCATTTTTTTCTTACAAGTATACAACTCAATTTGAATAGTAAACTTATCACATCGTGGTCTACAAAGAGACACGAATTGGTATATCAAATATTTGGGCTGGATCATATAACATCTTTGTTGAAAGAGCCAGGGAACCCAATCAATCAATCAATCTACATTGAAAAGGGTCAAGTGATCAACAAATATTTTATAAATTGTCAAAAACAACACTATTTCTAGTCAGATTTTGACTACAGTAAACGCTCCTTGTCATTTATTTGAGTAGATGCTTCTTGTGAATTTGAGTACATTCTAGTGAGTGCCCCTCGGACAAGGTAATCTAGTCAAATGTGACTAGATTCTAGTCATATATATATATATATATATTTAGAGTGTAGGCCCTGGCCTAGTAGACGCCTACGAATGAACAGAAGTGTTGACACTTTAAACCCTAAATTGAATAAAAATCAATGTTTAAATAGTCATGTTTTTTTGTGTTGCCCATGATATGATATATAAACTGTTATCTTCCGCGTGATACTTTTCACAGTTTGAGTGGAAACCCTTGCGAGTTATGCACTTGTTAAATGTACCCCCCCCCCCACCGGTCATAGCCGGGACTGTATAACCGGATGTTATTGTAACAATTTTATCGCGGTCACTTCTTCTACATTCGGGAATAGCCCTAGCTCGCAGTGCTGGGAATTATTTTGCTGCACATCCCGGCAAAGTTCCGGTTCAAGTCCTTAAAGTCCCAGCTATATTGCTATTATATATGGTGCAAGTCGTATAATGTGAACATCCCCGGCTAAACGGTAGCAAACTCCCCTGTTGCACCCCGGTTGGGGTGGGGGGATTATAATTGACAAGAGTGCATTACTACGATAGCTTTTAATTTCTTGTCTTATCAAGAAATCTATGCGGTCACCCCGGCGCCCGTGTCTCTGTGTGTGACACTTGCTCGTGAACACGACAACTCAATAACCGTTAGTCGGATCGAGTTGGTATACGGCATAGGGCTGCTCTATGGCGCGGTTAGGAAGCCTTAATTTTAGCGATGATCCTTGCATGTTAATTAGTGGGCGGTGCCTATTGCCAATCATAAGAAATGGTTAGTGAGCACGGTATCTCAATAACCGTAAATCGGATTGAGTTGATATTTGGTACATGGTTGCTCCTATGGGTCTTTTAGGAAGCCTATTGATTTTGACGATAATACCTCACACATTTTATTCATAAAATATTGATAGGCTAGAGGCTAATCGCAAGAAATGGTCTGTGAACACGGTATCTCAATAACCGAAGGTCAGATTCAGTTGATATTGGGTACAACTAGGGCTGCTCTGTGGGCCGGTTAGGAAGCCTATTTATTTTGACGATGATACCTTGTATATTATTAATGAGTGGCCATGGCTTTATTCGTAAAATATTGATAAGCTAGAGACTAGGCTATTTTACAATGTATGCGTTTACCCGGCATGTGTGTGTGATGTGTATGTGGGTGTGTGTGTATTCGTGTGTGACTCGCGGACACGGTATCTCAATAACCATAAGTCGGATTAAGTTGATATTTTGTACATGGATTACCTGTGGTCGGTTAGGAAGTCTATTGATTTTGACACTGATACCTAACATATTAATGTATGGGCGGGGCTTATTGCGAACATCCGAAGAAATGGCTATTGGGTTGATATTTGGTACATGGATGATATGCGGGTCGGTTAGGAAGCCTAATGATTTTGAAGATGATACCTCGCATATTAATGAGTGGGCGGGACTTATTTCGAAAATTTTAAGAAACAGCTCGTGAACACGATATCTCAATAACCGTAGGTCAGATTGAGTTGATACATGGATGCCAAGTGGTTCGGTTAGGAAGCCTAATGATTTTGACGATGATAGTTGCATATTAACGAGTAGGCAGGACTTATTGCGAAAATCTGAAGAAATGGCTCGTGAACACTATATCTCAATAGCCGTATAGGCCGGATTGAGTTAATATTTGGTATGAGGATGTTCTGCGGGTCGGTTAGGAAGCCTATTGTTTTAACGATGATCCTCGCATATTAATGTGTGGGTGGGGCGTATTGTGATTGTTTTCAGAAATGGCTCATTAACACAACATCTCAATAACCGTAGGACGGATTGAGTTGATATTTTGTACAAGGCTGCTCTGCTCATCTGCTGGGAAGCCTGTCCATTTTGACGATGATACCTCGCATATTAATGAATGGGCGGGGTTTTATTTGCAAAATATTGATAGGATATTTTATAATGTACAGGCGAAGCCCTCCGCATTTTGGGGGGAGATTTGGATAAAGTGATACTTTATAACCCAGCTAGGATGAAGCTTATGTATTTGCGATGTCGACCCGTGCATATTAATTGGTGGGCGGTGCTTATTGCGAAAATATTGGCTGTGTGTGACTGCTCTATATTCCAAGAACCCTATGTTCCGACAACCCTATATTCCGACAGCCCTATGTTCCCACAGCCAGGCTATGTTCCGACAGTGAAAAAAGTTAGTTTCAAAATGCATTTTTTACCTTGTAATATACACTTGAAATATACTTTTTTTTCTAAATTGTGCCAAAATGCTTTTCAACCATGAAATATACTATGGTGAATAAAAAATATAAAAAAATATCCGATGTTAAATCTTTTTTTTTGTTAGTGCCAAAAATGCATTTGGTACTGTGATTTGGTATTTGATGTGACCAAAGAACTAGAGGAAGGAGAAGGCCGTCGTCACATAAAGTGTGCAATCGGCGTTGTTGCCAATCGAGGCAAGAAATCAACAACATAAATTACAGCACGTAGGACGGTTGGAATTTCCAATTTTAGAAATAGCGTATACGCGAAAATTAAAGTGGCGGATCCAAGGGGAGGCGGAAGCCCTGTGTGCGGTCTCCCCTATTTTAAAAAATATACTCAAAAAATGCATTTTATAGGTAAAGGGAACTATAACTATATAACTGAAAAATGCATCCTGGCACTTAAAATACTCAAAAAATTGCTGGCGAAGGCCGGCCCGCGATTTTTTTTTACTAGTGGAATTGAGGGTAATGTACATATCAACAATAGCAATTATAAGTTGTAGAGAAATCACATTGCTGGAAACGGCTCACGCCCACCGAACCACGCCCCTTGTCTAAAACCCACTTTCATTTATGTTACATTTTTCTACATTTTGAGGTCGGATTATGAAAGCCGGATATCGATTACGTAGGAGGAAAGAATATTGGAAGAAATCCATGACTATAAACCTTGTTTTCTAATAAATTTCCCTTTTCGAAAATGTTGTCAATATACAAATTACACTCGATTCGCCAAGTAATAAAAATCTTGCGGCCAGCCCCCAAGCCATCCAATGAGAGCTTCCGAGTGGAGATTGTGTAGTTCGGTCATCGGGTTCAATGGTTAAATATTTTCAGTCGGTAAAATCAAGTATCACATGGGTACTAACTGAAAAATATCTATGTACAACAGAGAATCGCAATATGTTATCTCAAACACGCATGCCGTCGCAAAATGGTATTAGACAGGTTGGACCGAAATAAGTAGTCTGTAGATAAATACATTTTTTCATGTAAACGACATGCGTGAGTTTTCGTTATAGATGCAAGGTAATATATTACATATAAATCACTCTTTAAAAAAGAAACGGGACACCCCAACCCCCACCCGAACGGTCTACGCGCCTTCGGAACTCGCTTAGTGGTTTCTATGATCGCACACATTCACTGACTTACTAATTTCTGCCGCGAAATTGCGACTTAGGCAAGTTGCATGCGAGGGTTGGTATCAAAGCAAAATAAGTTATAGTAAGCTATCGGTTCAAAAAATATTTTTTTCTAGTAAATGACATGTATGAATATCCCAGGAAAACGCATATAAACGCCTATACTCGTCAAAAAATAATTGGTGAAGATTCCCCAAAACGACCTGACAGGCTCCGGGCCTTAATTCGACTTTCGCGAATTAGTTGTATCTTATCACACATAATTACTATAGCACACTATTTGCCGCCGTGAAATTGTACAAGTTGTATGTGAAGGTTGGTATCAGAACAAAAGTAACTTCGTAGCCCTGCAAAAAGTACATTGTTATAGTAAATGATATCCTGAGTTATATTCATATAGGAAAACGCATGCATATTAACACTTTACTTTAACAAAATTGGGGGGGGGGACCCCCGAAACCCCGCAAGAGCTTCGCGCCTTTGACACTCGTAAGTTGGGCTAAACCCACAAGTTTACCCCCTCATTTTGCAAAATTTCCAATCCGCTCCTGGATTACACTAAATAAATTCAAATTAGGTGTAGTACTAGTCACGTCGTCAGAAAATATAATGATAACTATAGTATTAATTCGTCCAAAATAAAGTAAAGAATAGACTTTTGCACGGGTTTGGGTATAGCAAGATTGTCGTTAACCCTATCTTATATGGTCGATTTTGAGCTCTGCCAGTCCGGGGGGGGATTCCCCCTCCCAAGATCCCAGCCAATTAACTCCCGAATGAGTTGAAACTCACAATGCCTATATAAAAATATGTTCTACATAAGATGGTGGAAAATCTTAGTATGTATTATTATGACAATTAAATAGTTATTATGCAAATTTCACCTTTTATTCGTAAAACAAAAAAATACCGCGAATCTAGCTTAAAATCTAGGCCTAATGCACGGTCATTTAATCTTGAATAAAGATACCCGAAAGACATGTTAGAAGTACTTTCGGGTCTAGCATGGTATGTAAAGAAAATGGTTTTATTGTGATGTTTTAGCAATTTCTTATGTATTTCATTGTTTTTTATACAAAAATAGATGTATTTTAATGTTTTTCATTCTTATAAGTTAGGTAATAAATAATCACCTAGTGGACATCCTAAACCCATAGCCCACAGTCACAAAAATACTTATCAAGACCATTCTTAAAGGCATTGGTACTAGCTATGCGAACCAATGACTCTGGCAAGCCATTCCACTCTCCACAACTCTCTGAGAGAAGGAAAACGTCCTAACATCTAACCTAGAATACTCCTTACGTAATTTAAGACTATGACCTCTGGAACCAGAATAATCAAACATCGTGAAGAAATCATCGAACTTTAACTTACCAAAACCACAAATAATTTTAAATACCCGAATAAGATCACCACGAATACGACCAAGTTCCAAAGTTGTAGACTTCAGATAAGTCAGTCGTTGCTCATATGAGAGAGTACTATGCGTAGTGGATTCCATGCCACCCCTGTCCCTTGTGTGTAGCATAACTTTTGGGGCTTTTGTATTTATATTCGCAGACCTTCGGTGTTTGGTAGCCAGAATATTTGTCTTTGTTCCTTATGTCTATGTACGATTCGACTCTATCCTGTGAGCTCTCCAGTACTTTCGATGGTCTTTTGTTGTCCCATACTGTTTGTGTTTCTTTTCTGTCGTTTTGTAGCACCACTCCATATGTGGATTATATGTTGTTGTTGAGTCCTCGGAATCGTAGAAGATCCCATTCGGAGGGTGCTGGTAGGTTCCCCAGTTTCTTTATCTGGTTGTCACAATTTTTCTACATTGTCTAGGGTTTGTTCCGATTTTTACTTCCACTCTCTGTTATTTCTTCATAATTTCCGATAGGTGTACGATTTCCGTTTTCTCAGTTGAATTTTTCTTCTATATATTTCTGATCTGCCTTCATTCGGGCCGTGTTTTATAGCCCCCACAGTTCTGTCTTCCCTGCTTCTGGTATTTCTCGAATTCGTTTCTCTCTGGACATTGTGGATAGGGTGGAGTTTTGTCTGTCTGCTCTTATTTATGGAACTTCGAATATTTGGAATATAGATATGTTTCTTCCTATTGCGTGTGTTTCCTCCGGTATCCATACCAATTGTAGTATTTCTGTGTCTGGGAGGTATTCGGATGTTTCTGGCCCTAGTGGATGTAGCGCAATGGGCTGTTTGGATACGCATATAATATTTTTGCTATATGGTAGTTTTGTGTAGCATCGTAGTTTGTGTAGGGAGGCTGTGGCCTGATTCTTCGATTCTTAAGATGTATATTCCAAAGATTGGTGTATTTCGGACTCCAAAAACTGCCACGGCCCATAGCACTACCGATGGCCATTTCTTGTCGTCCTGGATTGTGTTGTTCGTTGGATAAATTCGAACTCCCACTACTCTACCTGTTTTGGTATGGGCGTACCACGCTACGAAAATGTTTGGGCTCTGTTTGGGAGTACGAGGTTTCTGTCGAGTTTTGCTTCTAGATTCTTCCACTGTTATGTCACTTTCTATTCGACGAATAGCAGTGTTATTTTTTCGATACTATTTTTGGGTAGGAGGATGTCTGCTGTGTTCGTGGATAGGTGTTCTCCAATCCATCCGTATAGGGATATTTCTACTCTTGTGCAAACTTTCATGTGTACATCTGAGTGTTGGGACGTTTTTCATATGTGTTTGTTTGTGTAGTCTACACTAGCTGGTGTCCTCCTACTTTCTCTGGCATCTGGCCTGGTTCGAAAGTCGATAATATTTGTATAGATTTGTCCTGGTTGTGTGTTCTTGGTGTTTCTTTACCCAAGTGCATACGTTGTTTCCCACGTTGTCTAGAATGCATGGTTTTGGTTTCGTTGTATATCGCGTCTCCCATGAGTGCCCTGTTCCCGGAATCCTTGTTTCTATATGTGTTCCGGATAAGTTGCTGGTGTAGTCGATGGAGAATATTCCGAATCCGCGTGGGAAAAGTCGTTTCTGATATGTTGAATGTTATTATGTATATCTCTTCCATTTGTAGTTCGGATACGTCGACCTTTGCCATAAATATGTTTTTTAGGTTTTCTCCGTGATTCATTTTTTTATAGTTTTCTAGGGCCTCGTTTTTTGTGTATTTTTCTATTCTGGACATTGTGGCGAGAATGGCGCTTGTTTGTGCTATATCTCTTATGTCTGTAGTTTGTAGGATGTGTAGGCTTTCCAGATATGTTCATATTTTGGTGATGGATTTTTGGGCAGATCCGTACTCTCCTGTTGTACACCCTTCTGCCCACGGATACGGTATCATTTTGGGAGATATATCCGAATACACAGATATGATCCTCTTCGAATGTTGAAAGTCCTTCTAGTAGTTCTATGCGGATTATCCCTATGTAGTGTTCTGTGTATTATACTTGGGATATGTCAGCGAGGAGGTTGCTGTCGTGTATACGTTGTCCAGAAGAACGTGTGGGTATAGAGTTATATATTCGTATCCCCATGCTTTCGAATGTCACCCGCACGATCTCTTCCTGTTATGTTGTTTCGGTAGTAGCCATATTTTTAGGCTAGAAAGTTGTTCTGTATATATAGGAAAACATTAGTATATATAATTTAAAAATAAAATATGCATAGAAAAATATGATAAGAACACCATTGAACCAAACAAATCTAAATTATGTTAGTTTTAGGTAATTATACGCTAATTAAAAGGGAAATATAGGAATCACCTTAAATTTGACTTGAAATATAATATAACTTCACTATAAACTAATAGAAAGACATATAGAAGGCAATACCTATGTTAATATATTTGGAGACAAGTGTATATGCAAAAAAAAAAAAAAATATTTTATTGAGATATTTTAGTAATTTCTTATGTATGTGACTGTTTTTATGATTATCCATATTTTCTATTGTAATCTATTGTTTTTATGTCCTATGTATTTTATTTTTAAATTTTATGTATATTATTGTTTGAGATGGAATAGGGTGTATTTGGCAACAAGTTTATACTCACCAAATTAATTACATGTCAATATATTTACAACCAACAGTGTTATAGCACATACAATCTATGTTCACAATGCTTAAGTATACAAACATATGCAATACTTAAAACATACCTTTTTAAAATTAAAGGACAAGTCCACAGGATTATTTGATAAATATATGATACGCAGGTATTATTTAGGAAGCCAACAAGCAAAAA
>JAODAI010508484.1:0-13243 GCA_027575025.1 Scotoplanes globosa
CCCCCTCAGTTTCCATCTTCAAATCTGCACTGGAACATTTTGACCTCTAAAGTTAACCTTTTGCAGCTGCATTCACATATCACACATTTCACACACACACACACCAACGTTTCCTGTGCGAGAGAACCCTTTTAGGGTAGTTGCATAGTATTTATCCAGATCTGTAGTGTCAGCTGCCAAAGGGTTAAACAAGCTCAACTCTATTACGACGTTGACCTATCGAAGCCCAGTATATCAGATTAAACAATACAACATTTTGTTCATCCGAAAATTCTTAATCAAGGAAAGAGTAATCGTGTTATGTTTTCCCGAATCCGATCGACAATTCTTAAGTCACTATCTAATAGTTAATCCAAAATATTATCACAAACTCACCGTAAACTCACCGTCCGCCATATTCTTCCGTCTGTCAAAAACATTGATAAAACTCCTTCGAATCAGAATATGGCATCTTCAGGGTAGAAAGCCTCACGGCCCATATTAACCCTAGTTGATTCTTTATAATACTTTTCTAATGCAATTTTAAATTGCAACACTGTTCTGGAGTCAATGACATACTGTGGCAGCTTATTCCAATCATTAAGAAAAGAAATGCTTCCTTATGTCCAATCGATTATGCTCCTTAAATAGTTTCATGTTGTGCCGTCTTGTACTACTTGCACTTGAACGGGTTAAAAACTTATTTTTGTCAAGATTTTCGAGGCTGTGTAAATTTTATCATGCCAATGAGCCTTTGTGAAGTCTGGGATATTTGCATATGCATGAGATTTGCATATGCATGAGGATATCACCAGTGCTGTACCAAAGGTCAACAAACTATTGATTATTAATATTGGGCCTACATTTGTAATAATATAATTATAAAAGGAGTATTATAAAGATAAAAATATGTGTCGATCAACTACGCCGGAACACAAACTTTGAGGGCGAGTAAAAACTCTATCAGTTGCAATAATGTGATTGCAATATTTTGTAATCGAACAACAAACAGTGCACACATTGCCCGAGATCCTTTTAATTTGTTTTACTTTGGTGACCTCCTCATGCATATGCAAATATCCCAGACTGCGAAAAGGCTCGTAGAGAACCTCAATGTGAAGTTATATAACATTTCGCTTTTTTGTCACCAGATTGAAATTTTACAACGTCCCCATGAGACGGTGTTTGTCCCCGGTGGTTGGTGGCACGTGGTCCTCAACCTGGACACGTCTGTCGCCATCACACAAAACTTCTGCAGCTCAACAAATTTCCCCGTGGTCTGGCACAAGACTGTACGGGGTCGGCCGAAACTCTCCAAGAAGTGGTATGCCGCCCTTAAGGTAAGTATTCACTTCATAGACGTATACTTACCCTAACAACATCCTTAATGCCACTCCTAATCCCTTAAGGTAAGTAGGGTAGGGTCATTGATTTTCCGTTAGTTAAGAGAAAAAAATCCGTTTCAGAGTTTGTAAATTTCGTTTTTTCCCGTTTTTGTGGGAATATTTTATAACTGGGAAATGTGTGATTTGAATGTTCGTTACAACTGCTAAGAACAATGGTAATATTCATGAATCACTAGTCATTTAGAGTGGTTTACATGCAATAATGTTTTGGTAAACCATTGCTACAATGATAATAGTAACCCGATTCATTTTCGCAAATGAGTATTTTTAGTAATTTAAAAAAAACTAAAAATTAAAAACTTATTTCGTTTGTTTCTTCAGTATCTCCAAATTAACACGCGCGACTTTACTCCGCTTTTGTGGTGACGGTCACATATATCAATATACACACAGGCTACACACACACAGACTGAACAGTAGAGACCTGCACTCGTGGACCTCATCTCTGTGTTCAGACAGAGGTATGTGAATTTTTACCTCAACAACCCGGTTCAAAGCCCCATCAATGCAAATTGAAGAAATGTATCTGTGATAGTGACCCAATCTATCAAAACGAGGGATTGTCGCCCAAATTCATATTAAGTAGTCAGTCAGCAAGCATACAGAGTTAAAAAAAAGAGGTCCAAAGTTTTTATTTACCAAAACAGATTTATAAGTTACATAAATTTGTTTATGCAATTACATGAACAAATTTTTGCCACTTAAAAAAACCTTTTCTCAAATGTTGCACAATTTATATATTTGTGGAGGAAACCTAATCTGTCATTAGTACTGATAAAACCAGAGTTTGACCCTATATAATAAATATACTGTACATATTTATTTATGAAGAGTGAAACAATACGGTCTGCATATCTAATATACAAATTGGAAATATATATTAAGTATAAATAGTTACAATGGCAATGAAAAAATGTACCAATTATATATCTTTATCACTAGAAATTATTTAAATGAAATTGATTAGGTTCCCATGCCCTAGAGTTTATACGAGCTACGGTCCACATGAATGAATGAGTAGGTTTTCAGGCCCTTTTCAACATAGAGTTTATACAAGCCACGGTCCACATGAATGAATGAATGTTTCCATGCCCTTTTCAACGCAGAAGTTATATGAGCCACACAAAGCCTTTGATACACCAGTTAGAGCCACGGGAATATATACATCATCACTCCGTATTCGCCTTTGATATGCTAGTTGGAGCCACTGGAATATAAACATGAATACGTAGGTTCCCATGTCCTTTTCAACATAGAGTTTATAAATACGAGCCACGGTCCACATGAATGAATGAATGAGTAGGTTCCCATGCCCATTGTCAGTAGGTTCCTATGCCCTTTTCAACGTAGAGTTTATACGAGCCACGGTCCACATGAATTAACGAATGAGTAGGTTCCCATGCCCTTTTCAACGCAGTAGTTATACGAGCCACCCAAATGAATGAACCAATGAGTAAGTTCCCATGCCCTTTTCAATGTGGGTTCATATGACGTCAACCACCCATATGAATGAATGAATGAGTAGGTTTCTATGCCCTTTTCAACATAGAGTTTATACGGGCCACAGTCCACAGGAATGAATGAATATGTTTCCATGCCCTTTTCAACGCATAAGTTGTATGAGCCACCCAAAGCCTTTGACACACCAGTTAGAGCAACTGGAATATAATCATAAACACTCCGTATTCGCCTTTGATATGCTAGTTAGAGCCACTGGAATATAAACATTGAATGAGTAAGTTCCCACGCTCTTTTCAACGTAGAGTTTATATGACGTCAGCCACCCATGTGAATGAATGAGTAGGTTCCCATGTCAACGTAGAGTCTATACGAGGCACAGTCCACAGGAATGAATGAATGAATAGGTTTCCTGGCCCTTTTCAACACAGAAGTTATATGAGCCACCCAAAGCCTTTAATATACCAGTTAGAGCCACTGGAATATAAACATCTTCACTCCGTATTCAAACTCATGACCACAAGGTTTAACAGTTCAGACATAAATTGATATACAGGCTAAATGAGCCACTCAAAAGCTTTTAATATACCAGTTATAGCCACTGGATTAATTTAATCATCATGGGAAAATATGTTTCCCTGTTACAATTTCACGATTATTTAGTATAAAAACATTAAGAAACGGAAAGATTTGTAATCGATGACAAATCACTTCAAAGTGTCCAATGCTGTCATAATTCTAATTTACGAGGAATTCATTTGCTGCGATTTAATTAACGTGCTTAGCTGCATATTATGTACCTTGCTGGATTTTTCCTTTGTGGCATATATTTTTCCTCTGTATTTCCTCTTTTCACAGGCAATAACCCTCAACATGGAATAAGGATTGTATCGGTCAGTGTATATGGAGTGCAGCAAATGCAATATATAAACAACATTTTCCATATTCCAGGTTAACCCTTTCAATGCCATGGTCGCATAAATGCACCATCCCTTCTCAGAACGCCATGGTCGTATTGTTTACATCAACTTTATTTATCACATTTTGTACATTCGGTTCACCCTCTGCCAACTTCAAACCGGTTGCAATCGACGTTCAACCTAGTGATGCCAAACTTCAGTTCGGTTGGTATTGACTGTTCGAGTTATTGAACATGACCATCTGGGAATTCAGTTCGCGGAATAGATATGCATGATATTATGGTTAAACAATGAAACTGAAACTACCGGTCATATGGAGAGGCTCATAGATAGTACTCCATAACATAACCATTGTTCACCATACATAATTGTCTTTTGGAATCATAATAAAGGTAAAAGTATTATACATAACTCTACTTTACTCTACAAATTGATCAGAGCATGTTTACTTGTAAAAAATAATAATTGAAAAGTCATTATAATAAAACCGCAATATTGGAAATCTAGTTGGCGCTAGTTGGCGCGCATAAGAGGTAGCGTTGAAAGCTAGCTGGACTTGAAAGTGTTGGATGTCCGTGCATATACATAGCTCTCGTTTTTATACACAAACTGACACAGTTTTTTATAAACAAACTGTTACAAGCAGTAGGGGCAAATAATACATTTTAAAAAGTACCACATATTTGGTATGATTTTTCATAAAAAAAATGATAAATTTGAGCATTTTACTCGAGACTGTTACAAGCAGCAGGGGCAAATAATACATCTAAAAAAGTACCACATATTTGGTATGATTTTTCATTAAAAAAATGATAGGCGAGCATTTTACTAAAGACAACAAAAATGCATATAGCACAATTTTCTGGACAACCCTTCAGGTATACATATTGATGGATTACTAGGTTTTCTGGCCCTTTGCAATGCAGAGGTTATATGAGCAACACAAAGCCTTTGATATACCAGTTAGAGCCACTGGAATATAATCATCATGGTGCTGCTAGGAAAAGTACCCCCCCTGTTAGTGTATAAGTTCTTGAAATAACAGTTCTTGAAATATTTCTCAAAAGGGGCACGGTGCATGTGTCTTCTGTGTATTGAACTTGATTATAAATTTGAAGCAACTTTGAAATCTGTTTCAAAAGGTGCACAACGCATGTCATCAGTGCATTGAACTTGCATTACAAATTTGAAGGGCACCAACGGCGCAAGCTCCAAACTCATTGAAATATAGAGGGCACGGCATATGCCGTCAGCTATTACAAGCCCTGTAACGCTCACTGACACTACAATGGGAACTATCATTTGGCTGGTTGATCAGGAGAATTATTACGTAATATCTGCGAACCACCCTATTAAAATTAGGGATGTCCTTTAATCCTTTCGGCGAGTTGCGTATACTTTAAGAGCCTGTACTCGCCGAACAGCAGCGAGTAAGTTAAGAGATATAAATTTTATTTGGGCTTAAAAACATATGTATATACCCCCACCTTTTCTTATTGCTGTACTGTACACATATAGTTCTTTGTAGTGGTATCTAGCGTGATATAGGATATCATTGGACATTTTGGAGTAAATGCAGCTCAAGTTCCACTCCCATTGACTTCACAGTATAACTGGATTAATCACTTCGTAGTGGAAATTGAAGCGGTCAGTCAGGTGGCATAGATTGACATATACTGGTGTCAAATGAACGGGCATAGTCCACAGAACAATTGTAGGCCTACTACACAACATTTGATAATAGAATGTTATCTTCTGGACGAAAGTGACCATTGAAACCCACTGCCCAAAACTGCAATAGCGCCCCCATTATAGTTGGGCTGAGAAAAGGTGTATACAGAAAGTGGTTGGGAGCAAAAGGGTTATTATATCACTTAAAAGTGGCCTGGAGTTGACAAAAACTAGTACTAAGTTTTGTTTTGGTAAGTTTCAACATGAAAACACCATAAACCCAAAAAAATATTAAGTATTTTTTCAAATATTCTATCACAAAAGTAGTGATGTGGATAATTTTGAACGCTGTCTTTTTTCAAAATCAACATGTGTAAAATGGACACGTGTAAAATGGACACGTGTAAAATGGACACGTGTAAAATGGACACGTGTAAAATGGACACGTGTAAAAATAAAATGTGGTAATTACAACACTTGATTTTAGATTTTGAAGGTTATAAAATATCCTTGGTTTTGATATTATAGAATGGGTAGCATAGAACGGCAAAGGGAATGTGAAAATATGTCACCTTCCCCAAGTTCATAGGCTTTAAATTGTTCTTGTCCGCAGTATTCAACGTCAATAAAACATCTTTTGTATTTGCATGTTGCTGACTGCAGTAACTGACCTACATACAGGGTTATTACACTTTTCTCACATCATAATTCCATGAGTTTTCCTCCAGAATTCCATGACTTTCTATGCCTTACCAACCAAGGGGGAAATAACCGTTTGTTTTACGTCATTCAATACAATGAATAAACGAAACATGTCGAGTAAGACAAGTTTAATGGTATTTTGTAGGAATATTGAAATTCAACGACCTTGCATGACTTTTAAGACAATTAGATCCTTCCCGTGACTATCAAGGAGTTTCCATGACCTGTACGAACCCTGACATAGCAAGCACTTGATATTCAAGTTGATATTCAACGAAGTCGCTTATGTTCGGTTCAGATAATCCGTCATTGGAAGCGTAAATATTGTGTTTTGGGAGAAACGATCATTAAGTATTTAATAAGTACTGGTCTCATCGCATTGTGCATCACTGTGGCAGTCACATGATATTATAATTACGGATTGATTAATTGTGTTTCCTGGCCCTATTCACCCAGAGGTCATGTGAGCCACCCAGAGTATTTGATACACCAGTTAGATAGAGCAACTCAAATATAACCACCACCGTTACATAATATTTGCACAACATTAAGAAACGTAGCAAATGACGACCTCTCGATAATTAATTCACATTCCTCCAAAACTGACAAAAACATTCAAAACACACAGCATTTGCCAGGGCTCGAAATAACCGGAGGTACCGAAGGCCATGGCCTCCATGTCCTTCACTTTGGCCTTAATGCCCTTCAAAATAAATGTACACCGAAGGCCAAATTTTCCATTGAATTGAGGTGCTATGATGTGCCCCCGTCGTGATCATACAGTGTGCCCTGATTTTCAGGCTATTTTGGCCTTGCCCTTTTCTGTTCTTATTTCGAGCCCTAACAAAAAATTCAAAACACACAGCATTTGATATATTCCAGACACTCCGGAATCTCTGCCGACAAAAAACAACCAAAGTCTGTCAGAGAAAGGGGGACGCGGTCGGATCCTTGCCCTTGAACATGTCCTTGAGAGGAATATCGGATTCCCCCGACGGGGTCGTCGCCACTATCGGCGGCGGCCCCAGTCTCGGGTCCACATCCGCATTAGGTCCTTTCGCCACCATATTAGTAGTAGAGTTATCCGGCGGTGGTGGCCGGTGCTGCCTGGGATCCAGTCGAGAGCGTACCGCCACAGAAGTTAAAGGCCCCGGTTGACCCGGCGTCAAAGGTCGCGGTTGACCCGGGGTCAGAGGTCGCGGCAGACCCGGCATTAAGGGCAGCGGTTGACCGGGATTCGGAGGGGGTCTCAGCAGCAGCGCCGGAGTGGGCGGTCTGGCCGGGCCCCGCATGTCCACATCGGGGGGTGCCAATCTGGTGGGGGGGCTGTGCATCGCCGGTGGCCCGTGCAGGGGGGGACGTAACGGCGGCATTTGTAATGGCGGTCTTTGAAGTGGCGGCATCTGCTGCTGGCTGAAGCCATCAGATGTCATCCGCTGTGCGGGTGGAGAGGTGGGGAAGTCGGCTACCGGCTGACGATCTACCCGCGGGTCCTTGGCCAACCGCGGGTCCACGTCGGCAGAGTTCATTCGCTTCAGCCTGGGGTCAAGTTTTGCGGCCCGTGGATCCGACGGCGGGCCGCCGTCGACCATCGGCAACGGGCCGGTTGTCTCTTGCATGGGCCGACTGTTGACGTACCTGGGATCGCGGGGCGAGGGCATTCTCTCCTGGCCGGGGGGCGGTCCCTGCCGCGGGGGACTACCAAACGGCGGTCGCAGGTGGGGTCTTGGCGGCCCATGTTGCATTCTCTGTCCAAACTCTGGCCTCATGGCCCTCTGGGCTCGCGGGCCCCTGGCGGAATAGCGTGGCCGTGGAGGGTAGCCGCCGGGGCCACCCGGCCTGGGAGGCCTCCCCATGTTCCCCGGAGGAAATGGGTGATGCGGCGGCTGTCCCAGGGGAGGTGGTGGGAATCCCGGCCCATGGGGCGGGGGACCGGCACCCTGTGGTGGACTTGGCATCGGGGCGTGTTGTCCGGGCAGGAAGGGAGGCATGGGTCCACCGGGAGGTGGTAACTGCCCCGGCGGTACAAAGTTGTTTGGTGGCTGCTGCTGGTACACCCTGGGGTCGTGCGGAGGAGGGTGCGGCGGTTGTACCACCGTCCTGGGGTCCGCCATTAGCCGGGGCTGTCTGGGGTCCGCCGGCTTCGCCCTCGCCTCCTCGATGACCCTCTTCAGGGCGTCGACAACCGCCTGAGTCCTGGGATCGTTGAACGGCGCCGGCTTGAGGGGTTCCGCGATGATCTGTGGCGGGGTGGGCCTCGGCTCCTGGACAGAGTACTCGTTCACCTTCCACCTCAACACCCGGAACATCATCCCCGCCTTAGACTTCCTCTCTCTGCCATCTCTGGGGTCCTTCAGATGGGGGTCCCGGACGCAGGCCAGCAGCCGATAGCCACTGTCCGCCGGTTTGGCTGGCAGTATCCCGGCAAACAGGTCACGCACCATCGGATTGTTGGACAGCTGGACACTGCTACTGCCCTTGGTCACGAGCTCCAGCAGGTTGATGGGAAGGGGGCCCACGGGGACTACAGGGGCAGGGAGCATCGTGGGTGTCGGGATCACCGTCGGGGGAGGCTGGGAGAAGAGGGAGGCCAGGGGTCCAGGTAGATGGGCCGCTGCAACGGCCGCCTGATGATTGTTGTTGGCCAGGAGTACGCTGGAGAGGAGGGGTCCTTGGTTGCTGCCGCCCAGCGGTCCGACCGCGGCAGACTGAGGGGCGCTGAAGGGCGCCCTCTGTGGAATTGAATTGCGTCTGGGATCAACGGGGGCGGCTCTCTTGCGCTTGCTAGAGTCCTCCTCGTCACTCGAGTACCAGTTGTCGTCCGCGTCTGTCAAAAGAGAGAGAGGAGGGGGAACTGATAGATTGATCAGGAGAGAGAGGAGGGGGAACTGATAGATTGATCAGGAGAGAGAGTAAGGGGAACTGATAGATTGATCAGGCTTTTGGCAAGTCATATTATGCACCTGTCAATTACAATCACGGCCCCTGGGGATCCGGTAATAGCAGGGACCTAGCCGGGAATGTAATTTTGCAAAGTGTTGCACCGTATTGGAGTAACTGCCAGGTAAGGTCCAGGCACATTCCCGGCACTTTAAACACAGGCCTGCCGCCTAATGTTACAGTATTTACCCAGTCTTAGGTCCGTAACTCCCTGCATGATTCCCGGTACTGTCGTGACACAATCATAATTCCCAGCAAGTCCCAAGGGGCCGTGATTGCAATTGACAAGTGCATTAACTCTTATCACGCGGATGTCCACAAATGTCGACATTGCAGAAGGGGATTTTTTTGGTTTGAAATATTTTTGGGGAAAATCTTCCTCTATGACTTGTGTGTACCCATCTTTACGGTGTAAGCCTTGCATATTGGAAAATATTTAACAAACCAGGCTTGTCATTGAAATCTACTATTTCGGTCAGCATGATAAGAGTTAACAATTATCAACAAAAACATACTTATTGAAATTTGTTTACATAGGTTAACACATTGAGCCCCACAGGGTCTGTTCAGAGCATTCTCTTAACATATTTGAAATATTCAAGATCAAAGACGTTTTTGATCTAGTATTGGTAGCAATATCCTAAGAGTATACATATTCTTCATTCTTCAATATATATATTATTTTTATTATTATTTGTGGATCTTTTTTCGTTTTTCAAATAGAGTAGACAGTAGAACTTGATGTATTAAACCACATATTGACTGCAGTAGATCGTTTGATTAATCGAGTGACTGTGCATAGCAGTCCAATTATAATACTTCAAACTAATGGTCCACAGTATGTCCCTCAGGTGACAGAACACTATAGATTGTTCACCATGCTCAATGACTATAGTTAACCCAATCACAAACAATATTAATATAACATATAGCGCATAATGAGTATGACCACTGGATAGTTGACCATGCACCAATCTCTACACATCAAGTGAGAAGGCAACATGTACCGCCAAAATGTAAGTTTAACCGCAATTTTTGTGGCGAACCCGAAACGAACCTGGTGGGATCAAATTACCGCTGAGCCAGCTCACCTCTCTTGACCTGTGCTTCAATTATTCAAAAATGGCCCAAATTAAAGGTCAGCAATACATTGTTTTAACGTCTTGTCACTTCCCTTGCAGGGCTTACTAACGCAAGGGATTTACAGAAGCGGCAGATCCCTTTGTGACCGGATGCCCTAAATGACGTCAACCTATGGCCATGGTGGACCACAGTGGCTACATATACATGCCAAGATAACAAATGACGTCAACCTATGACCCATGGTGGACCACGGTGGCTACAGATTATGGATACATGCCAATACCCTCGATGTCACAATCACAGGCCGGTTGCTCGAAACACTGAGCCATCTCAATATATTGTTAGTTAAAAATAACATGCAACTTTTAATTCAAGTTTTTGTATTTTTGAATTCCTTGCACAGTAGCCTTCAGAAAATGTATACGTTTGCTATTCAGGGGTTGGTATAGTTTTGAAAATATGATCTTTAGAAAATAAATCATGTCGCTCTTACCAAAATGAGCCTGTGTCGCGCCAAATGCTGCGAGGTTAAAAGGAGTGGTCATGGTCCTTTAAATATTGAAATATGACCAAAAGACAAGGCCATCATAGGCAAACGGAGAAACAGCACATACCTGTTCCTTTGTCGGTGCTTTCAGAGTCTTTGCCCACGACGTCCTCACTCCGGGCCTGGTTCTGCTGGATCCTCATGAAGAGCGCCTTGGACTTTGCCGGCATTGACACGGGAGGGTTGACAACTACTGTTGACATAGCGCCCTCTATCTTGCTGACAGCATCGTCAGCACTCGCTGGCACGGTGGCGACGCCATCGCCAGCGAGGGCTGTATCAGTAACACCATAACTGTGGCTAGCGACTGTGGGAACCTGGGCGGCATTGTTATTGATAGCATTATCACTGGTGTCGGTTGTGGTAATGGTGGCCGCATCGCTGTCCATACTGCCATACATCGCGGGGGCAGTGTTGGGCTTGCCGTTTGCATCGCTGTCCGTACTGCCATACATCGCGGGGGCAGTGTTGGGTTTGCCGTTTGCATCGCTGTCCATACTGCCATACATTGTGGGGGCAGTGTTGGGTTTGATGTTTGCATCGCTATCGGTACTGCCGTACATTGTGGGGGCAGTAATCGCATCACTATCTGTACCACTGTTGGCGACAGGGCCTGTGACAGGTACAGTAGCTGTGGCAGTCCCTCCAGTGGTGTCGGAAGCGGGAATCGTTGTAGCGTTCTTATCACCACTCTGGTGCGCGGAGACGTTGGCGGGAATAACAGACGCCACGACCGTTGGCACAGGAACGTCGTCACCACCACTGGATCGCTCAGACGTGGCTGGCCCATTTCCACCGCCGGGTTCCTGGACGACGAGAGTCTCTTCCCGCGTAGTCATGGCGACAGGTATGGTTTGAACAGCGCCCTCACCGGCCGTTCCCCGCGGATCGACCGCCAACGGTCCTGCGGTATTCCCGGTGCCGTCTCCCCCAAGCATCGACAGGGGTAACAGGGTGCTGGGGTGCAAGGGCTGGAACTCTGCCGGTATGCCCGGTATGAGGGGAACTGTGGGACGGGGGGTCAGCAACGGCAGGGTGGGGATCAACATCGCAGCGCCTGAAGGGGACGACACAGAAATATCATTAATGTTAAAATTACAATTTAATTGAGGAAGAAGGAAAATTACAATTTAATTGCGGAAGAAGGAAAATTACAATTTAATTGAGGAAGAAGGAAAATTACAATTTAATTGAGGAAGAACGGTGATCATCAGCATCGCAGCGCTTGAAGAGAGATAGAGAAATAGAGAGATAATACAGTTGATTTATAAAGCACCAATGACAGTCTGGTCCAATCTCAAGCGCTATATAACGGTCATTAAAGCTTGTACATGACGGATCCCATTATATGACAGGATAGCACTAAACTACATAATATACTTGTGAATTGCAATCCTCCCCTATCTGGGCATATCGGGAATATCAGGAATTCTAAGGTATGTTCGTATCGTTACACACCAGTTTATACGGGGATGTCGCAGTGGAATTTGGACCGGGATTTTTTTGCCCAGGACTTGCACCAAATGTAATGGCAATATAGAGAGGAGTTAGCCGGGATTTAGCGTGACTTTGTTTTTTCTGCCCCACTAGCAGTGAGTGGTTAATTTGGGGGAAATAAATTATTTTTGGAAAAGTCACTCACAAAAATATAACAGAATACTAGATTGTAACAATTGTATGCCTTTGGAAAACATGATTTCAACAGTACCTATATTCTTAGAATAAAATTTAAAAGCACTTTAATGAATGAATAGGTTTCCTGGCCCTTTTCAACGCAATGTTATATGAGCCACCCAAAGCCTTTGATATACCAGTTAGAGCCACTGGAATATAATCACCATCAGTCCGGATTCGAACTTGTGACCTTACGATGATAAAAACACCTTAGAACGTAACTAAACAAAAGGCGAGATACAATTAAGATCCCTGGGTCTTTAATAAATTTGCTTTAGAAAAAACAGCGCTGTGAATGTACTACTAGGCTTTCCACAGTTAATACCTCCCAGGGCTGGTCATTTTATTTAAATAGATCATCTTAAAATGTATAACAAAACCAAGACACTGCACAATTAATAGCCCGGGTTCTTAACTATCACGCGGAGGGCCATTAATTAAGCCATTCAAGTTGTATTCTCCGCCACGGATGGCCACTAATTAAGTCAGTTGGGTACTACCGGAATATCTATTTTAGCTATTTTAAATCAGCGTTTCATACTAAGTTTGGTGTTGCTAGGTTCAGATCAAAATTCTCTACAACGGTTTAGAATAGGTTTGCATTGAAAGTATTTGAGTAATTACAATTTTACGGAAGAGTTAATGACATTGCTACATTTAGCTTACTGGCACAGTGAACACAGCCACATTCGGGTTAGCATGGAAATACTTGTGATACAATACTAATTATTGGTCTCACATTGAATCGCAATGTGATATTAATAATATATACTCATTTCAACCTATTGTAGTAGAAATATAGACAAGAAAAAAATGTATAAAATGTCAGGCGCGGATCCAGGGGGGGCACAGGGGGCACGCGC
>JAODAI010508595.1:0-13238 GCA_027575025.1 Scotoplanes globosa
TCTATTCCACTCTTATTTTGATTAACTGTCTATGTGTTTATTGTGTTTTTGCTTTAGCCCGTAAAGCGCATTGAGCATATTTATTTCTGGATTCTGCGCTATATAAGATTTACTATTATTATTATAGACGAATGCATACTACCCGTTTATACACGCACCACGTATATGGTTTGGCCGTGGTGGACATAAATGTTTATTTAATGCCCTCATTAAATCAGCTGTTGAATTAATGACAGCATTAAATATTTAATGAGGGCATTATATCGATGTATTGCAGTCATTAAATATTTAATGACGGCATTAAATACATTTAATGACGGCATTATGTTGATTTAATGGCGGCATTACATATTTACTGACGGCATTAAATCGATTTAATGAGGGCATTATATCAATTTAATGCCGTGACGTCATTAAATATTTAATGATGGCTGTTAAATAAATTTAATGACGGCATTACATAAATTTAATGACGGCATTATATCGATTTACTGCCATCATTAACTCGATTTAATGACGGCATTAAATACATTTAATGACGGCATTATATCAATTTAATGGAGAGGTTCATTTGTCAAAAGTTAATATCACCATCTATATTGTGATTGGTTGATTGAATGCCGTCATTAATTCGATATACTGCCCTCATTAAATATTTAATGACGGCCTTAATTCGATATAATGCCCTCATTAAATCGATTTAATGTAGTCATTACATATTTAATGCCGTCATTAAATCAATATAATGCCCTAATTAAATAGGTAATGCCGTCATTCATTTGATATAATGGCCTCATTAAATCAATTTAATGCCATCATTAAATATTTAATGCTGTAATTAATTATATTTAATGCCCTCATTAAATCAATATAATGTCCTCATTAAATATTTAATTCCGTCATTAATTAGATATAATGCACTCATAAATCAATGTAATGCCTTTATTAAATATTTAATGCTGTCATTAATTATTTAATGAGGGCATTCAATTTATTTAATGACGGCATTAAATCGATTTAATGAGGGCATTAAATATTAATTTATGTCCACCACGGCCAACCATACACGTACGTACTAGTTTATAATATACTTCACACACTCCGCGCACTCATAATTCTAGAACCTGCAACAAACACATCGTATCACGCGAGTACATACTGCATGTACATGCACACGAGCACCAACCCAATATGACAATATTTAGTTGATTCACTTTATTTATTCGTTTTGACCCTACCGCAAAGTATAATTTCCCAAAACATTTGATTAACCTACCTCTAAAATGTTAGGTCCCAATTATCGTACATTAGTGACACCAATATTTACCATGGCAACCGTTGCCATAGCACTTAATGTGAAAGTCGCTGAATTTGACGATAATATACTGAATACAAGCAGTTAAACTAACATGGAACTACATACAATATCGAGATCGGGTTCGTCATTTGCCACATGCATCTATCAACATTTGTGTGGTAAATAATAAGTAATGTTCATGTCCAACGGTGAGCTTATATTATTTTATGTGTGCTCAAATTCATGAATTATATTTCAGAGGCCGATATACAGAGTAAGGTATGTGATGCATATTTAAGCTCATGCTGACAAATGATGTGACTCACTGTATATTGATATAGGTATAGATACACATAGTAAGTAGTTTGTGTGGATTGCTCAACATATACATTCGCTGACTACCTTGGTGAAATATTATGGTATATATATATATATGTATTATGTATAACCCCTCGTGTTAACTAGTATATGGTACTAACATCACTTAGTAACATTATATAAACATACCTGCCACAGTCCAGTATGGAGATTAAGGGTCCATGCAGTGCCGTACGCGTTCCATTTTACTAATGTAGAAACAGATGAGAGTATCCGTAAATAAATAGTCGTTGGATATGAGTCAATGAAACATATATAAAATGGATGCGTATTATACTACTGTATAGTTGTCCGCCTCAGTCAGTATCGTGATCAGTATCATGTATAGTGATCATTATCATGTACTTATATAGATCCCTGTTCACTATGTCAGTCTATATTAATTCCTGTCGTATTTAATAGTGTGCATACCGTCATGTCCTTACATATATCAGTAAGTATCATTAAATGCCATATATCAATATACATATGTCGTATGTATACGCATCACATCATACACCGGTCAATGTGAATTGCTCTCGCAACCTATAGTTTTGCATTATTATGTTCTTACATATTTCATTAAGTATAATTAAATACGATATTTCATATAATGACAATAAGGGTTTAAAAATATATACTAAATACGTGTTCGTTATTCCAAAGGTCGTCTTTTCGAATGGTGTTTACTCGTAACATAGATTATCAATATATTTTACCTATTTTAATAAGTTATTCTGAAAGACCGTTATAATGAGCCGTCTTCATTTCGAGTGATCGTTAGTCCTACCATATAACATGGACCACTATATTACCGAGTCACGATGCAATATCCTTATGTATTCAATAACCTACGATATAAAGTATTCAATATACAATTGTTTGTAATATCCTTGATGTATACTATCAATGTTATAAACACTCATATATGTATATATAGTGTAATATATATATGACCAGACGTGGGACCATTAATCATACCATTCACGAAATGTTATAAAAATCCGGATCATTGTAGTGGATATTTCAATGTGTATCGGGTTTTAGATATAATTTAATGGAGTACAAATTATGATACACAATGTTTTATTTTTTTCATAATAATTAATATGCTACCAATGGATCCGTATCGACATATCATACCGTTTATATGTTCGTCAGCTTAACCATAACAACGCCATGGTCGCACAAATGCCACGTCGCTTACCCTTCTCATGAGGCCATGGTCACATAAATGCGACTTATGTACATCAACTGTATTTGTCAGATTGTGTACATTCGGTTCACCCCATGCCAACTTCAATATAGTGTTACTTTTGGCGTTGAAAGAAGACCACAATATTTATGTATATAATTCCGTATGTTCATATAAACATTTGAATTTGTATGTTATTCAGATTTGTAAGAATATAATAAGCTATTGATAACTGATCCAGATCCATGATGTATCATATTATCTAAAATTAATATCATCTTAGTAATCGAAATATCTTTAGAACCAACTTCATTTGGTGTTGGTCCGTTATCAATAAATAACTAATTCAAACAATTGTATTCTTTGGCCGAAGTCATATGGCTAACATAGATACTGAAGGTGTAAATATAAATCAGCTCAGAGTAGATATTTAATACATACAACTACTACAGGGTATAATTTAAAATATCAGACTAGATTTAACCAGGAGATGCATGGTCATATAGTCATCGATAGATCCATATATTGTTTATGGGAAAACTCGTTCCCCGTTAAAAGTAACACTGTTATGGTTAATTAAAGCAATATTAACCAGAAAAGTGCCAACACATAACATGGAATATGTTATTATTTTAACAAATATACATGTAGATGATATATTACCCCGATCCTGGTCAATCTAACCAGGACGTATTATATAATGTAATATTTACGAATATATGGTAGAGTTGTTTTAAGTATTACAAAAAATAAATATGTCAGGCCATAGCTCAACAATAGTACATTATATCAATGGAAGACTTGTCAGTGTCCACATTGATGGTAACACAGATGCACCGGTTATTCTTTATATGGATATTACTTTAACTAATATTAACTAATATATAGTTACACGCATCGAATAAATACATGTACATAATTAATACGTGATATATATAACAGAAAATGAGCAAAATAATATTATGCAAAATGATGGGCACCATAATATACATGACCATATATAGGGCGGGATCATTTGTGACGGGTCCCAGTTTCCCACAGATAGTGGTATACACATTTGAAAAACATGTTATATATGATGCATACATGTTATTTATTTATATATACTTCAATGTGTAACTACAATATGAGCTGAATTCAAACCTAAATGCGACACATATGTATATATACAAAGTAATTGAAATGGTTACAATGATACATTTGTATCATGCCAACAGTATGTCTGATCGTCATGGATATTATACACCACATGTGACTGTGGGATTAATTTCACATCATGGTCATGGATATTGTATTATTGATTTTGTATCGGAGAGGGCCAGTTTATTTTGATGTAACAGCTTGTAAAAATAGCTGGGTCATTTCAAATAACTCAACACATGGGTCAACAAGATTTGACCCAGTATTGGGCTATTTTCGATACAATATAGCGTAATATTTCTGAAAATGCATGCAACATTTCAAGTCGGGTTATTTCCAATACAGTCACTAATTGCACTTCATCATATAATGAGTAACAGTACCAACTATCACCATGCCATTTGATATATTATGTGGCAATGGAAACATGCACGCCACACGATAAGCTCAGACGTAGGCCTATACCGTAATACGCACGTGTTATAAATTGTCCTTCCATTCACACAAACACTTTAGCCCTGTTCGGGTATGCCGGAAAACATCAATTAATTTCCAAATTAGGCATATAATATATCAACAACATTATAACATCATGCACATTTATAATATTACAAATGTGAAGATAATTAACAAATATACATAAGCATTGTAATAAAAAATAACTCTTAAATCCCGTCGCGCGGGATTTTGTGTTAAGCTATTCAGTCTAACAGGCTGTCGTGCGGATGTTTGGGTGAATGGGGCGGGCAATTTATAACCTTTCATATATAGGCCTAAATTGGATGTGAATGCATATGTACTTATGTAAGATCCATATACACTGTATATCATATATCATGCATGTATATGAGACGGTGAAATTAAAGGTCAATCTTGTATATATTCGCCTTCGTATCAAACATCTTTAACGAATGGAATTGGGAAGATTCGAAGAAATGCTTAGGGAAATGTCCAACTTTTGAAAAGCAGTCCGCTGTCAGCTATTTGATCGTTTATCGGTCTAAATTGAACTCACTACTACTCAAGTTAAGCCTAGGTTAGGCACGAACTGATGGCTGTAGCCTAACTTCGGACCTTATGCTAGCAGGTGGATATACTCTAGGTGAGTGTCACGTTACTTTGTGCTAGTATCGCATGCTAGTGTCTTCTCATCCGCGACTGTCAACTGAAGAAAATCGTCCCTAGACCAGGGAGGTTCTTCCCAAATTGAGTGATTAGAAGTAGATAGTCAAATAGTAATATAGTAGCATAGTTGGGTCATTTTATTTGACCCAACTGCCTGTGCTGTTGGGACTGTGACCCATGTACTGGGTTATTAATTGGATCAAAATATGTTGGGTTATTTATAGCCCAATTATTGTTTTTATCCCGCTGTTTTTACAGTGTAGTATAATACATTATAGAAAACAATTGTAGCAGACATATTTTGGTTAATAGTCATTTTAAATTATCCATGCTTCAATAATAATTCAATGATAAATGTATACAAATATATAATATAATAATGTGTATATGTATTGTCCTAAAATGGTCAGTGAGTAAATGTATTTATTTATCATTTGAAAATTGATTTGAATTAAGTTATATTATAAGGAATAAGAGTGTAATATTTAATTTGGTTGAAAATTATTCCAGAAAGTGACCTAGTTGAAATTGATGTACCTGTACCCGGAATAAGTACGACGCATTAGTGTATCACTGATGTACCGCATGTAAGTTGTGTATGATACTTACTGTCTACATAAACTAGTGGTTATATCCAATATAGTGCTTTAAAAGTGACTAAATATATGTCGTTATGAATGTAAAGGGAAGTCATAACGCTCAATATCAATATATGTGGAATCAATGATAAAATTATAGGCTGTGTAAAAATAGGTTTCGTGACGAAAATGATTAGGATCAAAAGAAAGTTTGTATCGTTAGAATGGTTTTGAGTTATTTTCATAAATGTGCGTTATTAACTACACTTAACCATAATGTCCCTGTAAGAACACATGGAACCGCCATTGTATTGCAAGCCATATGTCACTCGCTTCATACCTAAGCAGCGGTCATGTTGGAGTTGAAAATAGCCGCCAATTAATGATTATGTTTTCAACTATTATCTATCAAATATTGAAATGTATATTTTTAGTGAAATACACTTAGTTAATAATAATCTACTAATATTTAACAAACCTAAACAATCAAATGTATTTTTTTTCGGAATGGCGGCCACCTTTCAAAATGGAGGTGATTTTTACAAAACACCGTTACCAATAACGCGACATATTATAATTTGCATATTTAATAAAAATGTGAACCGTATTTCAGTTTTTTGCCCAATCACTTTTCAATATGTAAATGTGTTATTTCGTATGTTACAGTTATATTAGGTAGTTATAGTTGGTGTATGTTAATGTATACATAATGTATATCCACTGAAAACTCAAAGGTAGTATGGTTATACGCAGACAAACTATAATTCAGCTATATCGTAAGTCGTCGTTATAATCGTAATGTTCATATAGTTAACGACGGTGCTACAATATATGTATTTATATGTTGAATCCCTGGCAACGGTAAAGAAGAAAATATTAACTGACATCCACATCATTTGCCAAAACTCACCACATCCCTCTATCATAGACAATAGTGTTGTAACATTACACATACATATGTTTATATTATGATATTGTATATATCGGAAGAACAATTTCCTGAAATTGATACATATTGCAAAAATACATAATAATTCAAGTTAAGGTATTGAATATGTGAAGTTAAAATTTTGTATCGTTAGAATGGTTTTGAGTTATTTTCATAAATGTGCATTATTAACTACACTTAACCATAATGTCCCTGTAAGAACACATGGAACCGCCATTGTATTGCAAGCCAGATGTCACTCGCTTCATACCTAAGCAGCGGTCATGTTGGAGTTAAAAATAGCCGCCAATTAATGATTATGTTTTCAACTATTATCTATCAAATGTTGAAAGGTATAGTTTTGAGTGAAATATACTTAGTTAATAAGAATCTACTAATATTTAACAAAACTAAACAATCAAATATATTTTTTTCGGAATGGCGGCCATCTTTCAAAACGGAGATCCTTTTTACAAAACAACGTTAACAATAACGCGACATATTATAATTTGCATATTTAATAAAAATGTGAACCTTATTTCAGTTTTTTGACAAACCAATTTTCAATATGTAAATGTGTTATTTCGTATTGTACAGTTATATTAGGTAGTTATAGTTGGTGTATGTTAATGTACACATAATGTATATCCAGTTAAAATTCAAAGGTATTATGGTTATACGCAGACAAACTATAATTCAGCTATATCGTAAGTCTTCATTATAATCGTAATGTTCATAGTTAACGACGGTGCTACAATATATGTATTTACATGTTGAATCCCTGGCAACGGTGAAGAAGAAAATATTAACTGACATCCACATCATTTGCCAAAGCTCACCACATCCCTCTGTCATAGATAATAGTGTTGCAACATTACACATACACCTGATTATATTATGATATGTGCATATTGGTATTGTTATCACATGTATATGTTTCATAGTGTGGGCAGTAATATCCCTAGTGAAATTGATACATATTGCAAAAATACATAATAATTCAAGTTAATGTAGACAGTATATGTATTGAATATAAGAAGTTAAATATTGTAATAAAGAAGGAAATTCACGATACCGTTACACCTGCCCAATGGTACAATGACATACAGGTTGATCCAAATATCGGTAACATCCATATGTTATCGACAACTACTGAGTTGGTCAAGTTAAGTATAAGAAAATTACGCATCTTCGATGCTCTTTAAAAATAATTTTCGTATATAATTGTAAACTATGGGGAACACCAAAAGCTACTGACCTCAATATTAACACTTTTCAAAGGAGACTTCCTCACAAAGTCCTAAAAATCACATGGACAAACAATAATTCGATATAAAACAAAGAACTATACCGTCAAACACTGTTTGCACTGTTTGTTTACAAAGCTACTCCAGGCGATTTCAAGCAGTCTAAACCATTCTGAAGATTCTGAAGAAACAAATCAGACTTCTTGGTCATATATAGTTTATCACCGAAGATTTATTTGGACATTTCTCCAAGATGATGATGTTTCATGATGATACCCCAGCAAAACTAGCACTGAGATAAGCATTCAGATACATCAAGAAAACAATAGGAAGACCGGTGATCATGGTACTCCAAAGTCACAATTGAAAGGTCCCAGCATTTACAATTATAATGATGCAATTAACCTTGTGCAATATCAAATTAGGTAGAAGAGGATTATCACACAGAATGTCGAATATACGATACCAATGACGACGATACCAATGGCGTGATAAGCGCATTCGTCGCTTTATACACTAACACATCATCGGACGTGACTCAACCTACTAATAATATAAGAGCTACTGATGTTTATGTTCAAAATATCACATAACGAGTTCGCACACTACTCTCAAAAGTGATTTATCTGAATGCCACCAATGTTAGCATTATTACGGAAAATTTAATTCACGACCATTCTAAAATTGAGCATCGGTAATATCATCATATTGAAACTCTCGAAGACATAGGTCCTAAATCGCATCTGGGCATTCCATTTTGGTTAGGAGTTGGAACGGATCCTGTGTTACGGGCAGTTTGGCTCTCTACTGACACTTTGATATGAGTTGTGGCCCACATATAATGCGATTCACGCACTATATTATTCAGCATGAAATTACCATGGCATTATTGGTTAGCTTGATTGGAGGTGGGTCATTTACACAATTCGCTGCCGATCACAAATTCAGTACCCGTGATGATATAAACATGCGATGTGAATATTAGCGGCTACGACTTCTGATGGCACACTGGTAACGGATGCAGCTCATCACATATAGTACGAACGTATAATATGTATCAATAGTTAATCGTTAATCAACATATATCAACCCTTACATACATTTAAGTATTTGCTCACCCATACCAGTTCTGAAATGTATTTGTAGGTTTTGCCTTCCATTTTTTTGGGGGGGTTATAGTGAAGTTACATTACATTTCAAGTAAGATTTTGTGTAATTTCAGGTATTTTGCCGAAATAATGTGAAATTATTAATATTAATTTTATAGTTAGCTAATAACATACAAACATAACATCATTAAGATTTTCAGAACATGTTTTGTTATATGGAAACATGCAAGTTTCAAGTCATTTGGATATTCCATTGCTGAGATCACAGGGCGCCGATGTGGCCCAACCGTATAAGTTAGTGATAATACAGCGAGAGAATGAACAACTTGATTACAATTCACTACACTGATGCAACCAATAAAGTAGGTATATATAAACTATTATTGGAATATATGTTTGAGCCGAAATAACCCATAACAATACCTCTGTCCCATGTTGTGGCGTTTACATTTTCTGTAAAGGCAACAAGGATTGTCATTTTGGTTTTGGATTTGACATATATGTCAAATGCGATGCATTACCATTATGGTCAGTCAACTGGGTGTTACTCAATGGATGCTACTCAACTGGGCGCTACTCAATAGTAGAAATACTGACGGATTCCTACTACTGAGGTTGACATACAGCACAATTTGGCAATTATCACATCCCTTCAACATCTAACTGGCCATGCTTAATGTAAAATGTTGCTGAAGTAAGGCACACATCAAACCAACTGTAACATTATCACAATATTAACTTAACACCATCATATTCAACATCGTAATTATTGAACCATGTCAGTCGCAATTGGTTAATTGTAAACATTGAACTTGAAGATGTATTGAAGATTGTCCTAAATCGCCGAGGCTTTCATATCATAATACGATACATGGTATCATGGGATTAACCATGGGTGCCTCGGGTATTAATGATGCACTGAGCACAAT
Organism: Scotoplanes globosa; assembly: GCA_027575025.1. Taxonomy (NCBI): domain Eukaryota; kingdom Metazoa; phylum Echinodermata; class Holothuroidea; order Elasipodida; family Elpidiidae; genus Scotoplanes; species Scotoplanes globosa. The sequence goes on from JAODAI010508595.1 coordinate 9,906, forward strand.
ATGCGATAATATCATGTTGGACCGTAATGTCTGACAAAGCACATACCTGGGCAGTGAGAGCTAGCCTTACCTTACCTACGCCACTATATCTGCAAACTGACTATATTAAGAGCGGTAAAGGTTGATTTGGGCTGATGTTTTAATCCAAATATCTCAGGAATATACAAGGTTCACCCTTATTTGTTTAGTATTATGTCAAACACGTACCGAAGCATAATTAAAAAAGGTGGTTGTTATGGAGCCTCTGATTGGCTAAACATCATTCCGGATAGAATTAAACTAAAGTTATCATTTTGGGGTCAGTTTTACATGAAAATATTCTTAACAAAACATGGAGCCGGATTATTTTAAGTGTAACCAATAGCCAGCCAATCTGGGAAGCATCGAGATTGAAAGCAAACAAATACTATTAAAACCAGCATGTAGAACAACTCCAGAAAATGTCCCCGTTGGTAGCACCTTTCATTTTTAAGATATACATGTTACCACACGACTAGTGACTTTGTTGATTTTGGGAAAATTGCATTAATTTCCATTTATATATCAATGAAGTTGTCGATATTGTGCTTACTAAAGGAAGTTTATGCCCTACCATGACTTGTATAATACTAATTCACCCTTCATTTAAATGGGAATGACTGCGGAAATATATATATGTCCATACCTACAACACAGCACCTAGAGCAGTATCCTAAGTTAAGTTAACTTAAGTAACAAAGTATCAGTTAAGTTAAGTTAAGTAAGAAATGATGCATATTGTATTGCAAGCCAGGACAACATTTGTCCTCATAACATTATTCTGAACCGCCAATCTAAACCTGCCCACATTTACACAAATACTTATGAAGACCATTCCTGAAGGCATTGACACTATTAACATTAATATATAAATATATTCCACTCATCAACAACTATCTGTGAGAAGGAAAACTTCCTAATATCTAATATGGAATACTCCTTACGCAATGTAAGACTATTACCTCTGGTACCAGAGTAATCAGACATCGTAAAGAAATCATCGAACTTCAACTTATCAAAACTATGAACAATTTTAAACACACGAATAAGATCACCACGAACACGACGAAGTTCGAAAGTAGTAGCTTACGCTCAGTATTAGTTAATATTTGCTCATACGATAGATAACTAAGTGACCCCAACAAGCAACTATTTTAGTATTCAGTCGTTGTTCATACGATAGAAAGCCAAGCGAACCAACTATTTTAGTAGCCCTCTTTGAAACCCGCTCTAGAAAAATAATATCCTTGGCTAAGATCCAATTCCAAGACTCAATAGAATACTCTAGATGACGCGTTACAATATGATTGTACAATCTAACAACAATGTCATTATGGAGGAACTTTAAATTATGTATACTCAACCATAACATCCAAATAACTATCCTCGTAGCTTCGGAATACCACTGTTTATATGGTTTCAATGAATAATCCAGAAGAACACGTACATCAATCTCCATCAATCTCCACCTGAACAACCTTTAAATTCCTACCATTAACATTATACACATTATTCCTAATCCGACTACCGACAGGCATACCATTACACTTATCGATGTTGAAAAACATACCAAAATCCTCCGACCTATTAAAAATACTGTCCAGCTCCGACTGAAATGTATTTGCTTCCTCCTCCGAGCAAACATCGCTATAAACATTAGTGTCGTCTGCAAACTTTGTTAAGCCATGGCTACAAACAGCATTATCTAAAGCATTAGTATTAGCAATAAACAACAAATAACCCAAGACAGAGCCTTGTGGAACATCACTGGTGACACTCTTCCAACAAGACACGGAACACCTAGCAACCACTCTCTATCTAAAGTGTTTTTTGGTGTATTTTTGAACGCAAATATCATATCATTGTGTATGGTTACAGCGTTTTTTATTATGATATATAGTATAAGTTGTAAGGAATGTAGCAAATATATTTTACCGACTGGGCCCTCTAATTGGCTAAACACGGGCACGGAAGTAACTCCAGATATATTTAACCTCCAGGTCTCATCTTTCAGTGAGTTGTGTATGAGTTAATTCCGAACTGATTAATGAGGCTGTATTTATTGATTGGTTGCCATGGTAACCAGTGGCCGACCAATCATATAATTTGTGCTTCTATATCAAAAACTAAAATGAATATTGACACAAACTCTTTATTAATATGTAGAACAACTCCTACACATTTCACGTTGATACATACATTCATTGTTGAGTTATCTCTGTCCCCGCACCACTACTATGTGATTTTCGCGATATTGAGAAAAATGCATTCACAGTTGGCAGTATATTTTCAAATCTAAAGTGAGGACAATTCCTATAATTTCCATTTAAATGACATTGAAGTTGTCGATATTGTGTTTATAAATTAAGTTTATGCCCTATTACAGTATTACTTTTATAATATTAATTCGCACTTAAATAACTGAGAATGACTGCATGAAAATTATGTCCATACCTACAACACAGTATAGCCACTAGCCTAACACTAATAATACACTAGCTTAGGCCATATTTGTAGATGGAGTCAAATTAAAGGTTTCCATTGTATTCTGAAGATATTGTAAGCCAATATATGATTATTTATGAACATACTTTACAGTAATAGCATTGAATTCACACAGTTAGTCACAAAATACATGGTATGTAGCATAAGCCTAACCTTGATTATCAATACTTCTGGGTCTACTTTTTCCCTTAATTTAGCTGTTTTTTATTCGTTTTTACTTACTAATTATACTCATTTTTTAAATATCATAATGAAATTAAGTAATTTACATATTGACTATATTTAATGTATATAATTATTTAGTAATTTCCATTGGTTTCTGGTGCTATTTAGGGTTTTAAAAGCCAACTTCCGGTTGGAATTATGCACTTCTGGTTTCGACATGCTATTTTAAGAATGAATTTTAATGTGTTTCTTGGTAACTTGTTTTGTTTCCTGCAACATATAGTAAAGACATAGGCCTATTCAATAATACAATAATCTCACTTTCTTCTAAAAGTATAATGATTTCAACCACTTTACCGATATCCGATTTCGATTCGAATGGTGTGAATATGTGCGCAAGACATTAAAGAAGTAAATTTACTCTGATCGATTTCGATTCCCGAGTAAAAAATGTGTGCTTCTTACAGTAGCTATTACTTCAACTATTTCCACACACATATATAATATAATTAGGCATCTTGATAGCTAAATGCTTTTGATAACATACTAACTTTATCTAACTATACTAACATTATGTATGATTACGTTAGAGGACCGACGGTGATTATGGCGACACATGTACAATACACATGTTACACATGTTAC
>JAODAI010508706.1:0-13237 GCA_027575025.1 Scotoplanes globosa
ATTACGTGTGTCTTAATGTATTTTCCGGAAGGACAACCAAATTTGGTGAAGGACAACCAGATGGTGAACAATGGTTGACCTGCGGACAACCATTTTAAATTCCTTAAAATCGCACACTGGGCTCACTCCATGATTTTAAATGTTTCTGCAAATCATAAATGTCTAGCAATGAGTTTCTGTATGATTATGTTTGACCCTTGTTAGTTGAAAAGGGAAGGGAAATTAATAAATTAGTCACAGGGAAAAATATGAATAATTGGACAGTAGCTTATATTTGTATGACCCAACGTTTACGTTTAACGCTGAAATTAGCGTTTCTTAAGCCTAACTTTCAGCATAGCCTACAGCGAGTAGTAGTTCTGGTTTAAAAAATTAACAATAATCACAATTCTTACATGGCTGAAATTGTCGTACAAATATCTTCATAGTCCGGAAATCACCAATACATCACACCGGGCAACTTGGATCTAGAAAATATCTTTTGATTCTGGTCGGGGGCCAGGGCTCCAAATTGTCTTACGCTATACCACTGAATACCGGCTGCAAACATATTCTGAGACGTTTTTTGATTTGTTATTGTGGCTTTGGAAATAAATAAATACAAATCGATGATTGAAGTGTATGCAGAGTGAGTCACTTTATGCATTACAACTAGGGGTTGAAATTAACTTTTCAGGATAGTGGACTGAAGGACCGCCAGCATATTATATCTGGTGGTCCTCCAGAAATTTTGGTGGCCTAACTGAAGTCGGAATTTCAGAAACGGGTGAACAGAAACATGTGTTACTTTATGACATATGTACAGTAGTCCTACAGCTGGAGTTGGTCCTAGTCCCCATTATTTAAAAGATTATCAAGGAATTTATTCTAGTTCTACTGTAAACTCAGAGCTTGAAATAACCGGAGGCACCGAAGGCCATGGCCTCTGTGCCCTTCACTTTGGCCTTGATGCCTTCCAAAATAATTGTACACCAAAGGCCAAATTTTCCATTGACTTTCTGTGCTATGAGGTGCCCCTATTGTGGTTGTAACTGTCTGCCCTGGTAACCTGGCCATTTTGGCCTTGCCCCTTTTGATTCTTATTTCGAGCCCTGACCCAGTCTATATACATATTAACACGCCCTCCTATCTGCTATTTCTTACACCACAACTATAAAGAATTAAGCTAGCCCCTAGTGGTAAATAAAGTAAGATTCAATCCAATTTTAATCAAAGGTACAATCACCAAAACTATCAAAGGTACAATCACTAATACTATCACCGTGTCCCTGTGTTTTGCTACTGGCATGTATGTGATGCTCCACGGCAGATCGGGTAGGTATTCCTCTTTTTGAAACCGGAGAGGTTTTCCTCCAAAATAAATCACCTTTACAACGGAATACGACCAACTCAATTTAAAAAAAATCACTAACTTATACCAGTGATATTTTCTTGATCTAGAGGTCTCCTCTGTTGTCTTCTTAGACTAATATTTGAAGAGGACCGAGGAACGACGTAATACCTGCTCTCTGGTACATCATGCATTGATAGTAGGCTTTCCATCGCAATAGATGGCCCATTAGCCCAAAAGTAGGCATTTTTTGTAAAATATAAAGTGATTAAAATTGGCAACAAATTATAATAATCATCCCAAAATATATTTTCAAGATTTTCTTGGTTTATTACTGTGATGTTATTAAATTTCATACCAGAAACATCTTTAGATGAAAATATGACCCAGAAATTCTTATTTTGGGGTACTATAGGATTTTTTTTATACGATGTCAATATTTTGCCAATTATGACGTCATTCTTAGCCAATTATCCTTTCCAAAATGCACCAAGAAGCATAATTTTAAAAAAAATTGCCCAAATTTAGGTCAATTGTATATCAATGATAGGATAAAGGTGCACTAGTCAACAAGATGCTTTAGAACTTATTTTCTATTTTTGATCACAAGCTCCTACATTAGGGGTGATAAATTTAGCATGTAATTTGATTATATTTGTTATCGGATTGACTGCGTTCATGTCCAGGGAGACATCTACTGTCTCTTATCTATCATGGCCATAATATTATTCTGCAAGTCGTATCATGAAGTCTATGAGCTATTGACTCGCTGTCTGTCATTTTGAGAACTGATGGGAGAACGATATTCATAGTAGCTCCTGGATCGAGTCTACCAAATATTGTGAAACGTTGTCCCACATCACACCGTGTGTGGTTACTCACCTGAATGTTTTATTGTTAAAAGTTCAAAACGCTACTGATAATGATACGTCGAGTTGAAAGTCGACCTCTACCCTCAGAAACTTCCAAAGACTGTAAATCTATCATCATTTTTATATGGTCTGTGGATTAGTCCTTACCTAGAAGTGTTTCAATAACAAATGTTCTGCATAATTGCAAGCCTTTTAATGCTATATTATTATCTCATGTCCAATATCAATGAATTGATTGTATATTTAACCATTTAACATTTGGCGCTATTCATAATCGCCTGCTGTTTTATTTGTCCAGCGCTGTTTTATTTTTTGCTGCTGCGTTGTTCTCATGTTTGAGCATTTACTTTTCTTTGCATTACGTCATGTGCGTCTACCGCCCTCTCTCGTGACATGACAGAACTTTGCGGACATGCTGCCGGGTCTGAGTCCGCTCTACAACGGCGTGACCCAGAACCGCATACAGTGGGAGAAACGAGCCCAGGACCTAGAGCGGGAGAGAACTCCGTCCATGAGTAGTCACGACAACGATGACACAAATAACACCGGGAAAAAAGGTACTTGAAGGTAATTGTCCTGAATGGTAGTCTGCATGATATAAACGGGGAAGTGGTTTGTGCAGTCCAGATATGCCATTGATGCTAGAAGGTAGATCGTTGCGTCATATAGGTTGCGCGTCGTATTGGTTGCGCGTCGTATAGGTTGAGCGTCCTGTAGGTTGCACGTCATGTAGGTTGCGCGTCGTATAGGTTGCGGTCGTATAGGTTGCGCGTCCTGTAGGTTGCGTGTCATGTAGGTTGCACGTCATGTAGGTTGCGCGTCGTATAGGTTGCGCGTCGTATAGGTTGCGCGTCGTATAGGTTGCGCGTTGTATATGTTGCGCATCATATAGGTTGCGCGTTGTATATGTTGCGCATCATATAGGTTGCGCGTCGTATAGGTTGCGCATCATATAGGTTGCGCGTCGTATAGGTTGCGCGTCATATAGGTTGCGCGTTGTATGTAAATCATAACAGTTATCAGTTGATATGTACCGATAAATGGTGGATATTAACAAGGGTGTTGGTTTGGGTTATATTTATAGTACCTTTTGCAGGGCTCACGCTTCATGGAGGCTACGAGGCGATTTGCCTTGGTGCCCTCTCAAAATGTCCAACTGAAGCATGTTAAATACAGTGGGCGTGCCCTAAAAAACACATAATGGCCTTGCCCTTTTACTGACGAAGTTCGAGGCCTGCTTTTGGTATGTTTGGCAAAGTTTTCACAGGTTTTGTTTCTTGAAAACAGAAAGTCACAGAATTACACCTGAAATGGATTTATCAATCTGATATCAACCGGATTTAAGCTGTAGAGTCGACCCGTTGTTTACCCAAGGTCCCAACATGCAATACATCAGATTCCAAATTGTTGTTACAAGTAAATTATCTGTACGTCGTAGCTTATCTGGATGGAGGTCTGGTTTTAGCATTATTCAAAACCGAGAGAATCGCTCTACAAAAACAGCTCTGCGGAAAATGTCTTCTTTAAATAACTGCTATAAAAAAGCTTGGTGTCCCCCCCAAGTAACCGCTCTCAATATTTTCTCCAAAGAGGGACTCCCGGATACCAGCTGGCAAACCGAGGATCGTTAAATGAGGAATGTCCTTCCTGGTCCTTTCTCACTTAAAATAACAAATTAACACTAATTTTCATAAATTTACATGTATTTCGATACGTTTCTTAATTTCCTATGTATTCTATGGTTTCATTTCTTATGTATTTTATTTATTTATATTTCATGTTTTATATTGTTCATAGTTCCTGAGATGCCTTAGGTAAATGTTGAAACATTTAGATTAGTATATAGGTCCATTAATTAGAGATTATCATTACAATACCCTTTAATCTGTTGTATTTCTGTGACATGTACTTTCGTCAACGGGGGGGAGGGACATATGATCCCAAATATGGTCTCAAAATGTGCGCAAGACATTAGCGGAAAAAGTCATAGGAGGAAAAAATGATATCTGAAGCGGTTGCGATGCGGTTGTGAAACGGTTTTGAGCCAGCCCCCTCCAAGTGCAGTTCGGATTAAAATTGTATTATCAACCAGCATGAGTATATAGTGTCTTGATTAATTGCCATGACGATAACTCACAGAAGATATTAATCTGAAAATTACCTCCTTGTAGCGGTATTTGTTGCTATTCATGAGATACCTTGAATAGAGGCCAATTTCATGTATTAATTATTAGCATGATTCCAAGTGCCTGGATCAACCGTCTATATGCCTGACATGGGACCTATTTCACAAAGATTATTTACAAATCCTCGTAGCTTTAACTATTTACAAAGAGTGATCGCTATTATATTCCGAACCACTAAACTTTGGAAGGTACATACTTTTATATAACAACTTTTTAAAAGTTTGTAAGTAGGCCATTAAACGTGCGAATGTGGATATTATTTTGTTCCCGCCATTGGTCACAGTTCCTGACCGTCTACTCCGCCCACTCTTCTCCAATACAGACGTTAGATTAGATATTGATTGATTGATTATATTTAATGTTAATCTTAGCACTGCGATTTACTGCGTCGTCCTCGAAACTCAGTGTTTTAGTCAGATTACATTTATATCTGCATACTAACGATCAGGCGTAAAGTTATGAACTATTTCAGCCAAAGATAAGAACAAAATCTTCTTAAGTTCCTTTGTGAAATAGAACTTACAAATTAAAACTTACAAATATAATTTTTGGTAACAATACAAACTATTGCAAAGCTATGAACTGTTATTGTTCGTAAATTTGTTATGTTATGTTATTTTGTTATGTTATCGTTCGTAACTTTTTTGAAATAGGACCTTGCTCTCACGAAAACGGTGTAAAGCCGCAATGTACTTCTCAAGATATAAGTGAAATGACAAAATAGAAAATAAACTTTTTGGGGGGTGGGGAAAATACATTATGTTAAAATCATAGGTATCTATCCTGTCTGTATTCAAGGTTTGTCATAAACTGTTGATAACTCTCATCGTAGTTCATAGCTAATTGTTAGTACCATTGTTAGAAACACACTTCTCAGATATGAATGTTCATCTCGTTATGAGAGATTTGTTAGCCGATGTCTTATCTTACATCCAACCATATCAAATTATATATCATTTTAGAAGATATTGAACCATAGAACATATCTAAATATTCCCCCAAAATAACTCTTTGCCGATGTCACTGTAGCAAGTCACATTTATGGCAGCAAGATCAGTTTTTCCCAAATACTACATTTTTATTGTAATTACCCCAATTTTAATGAAATCTGCTAAGAAAATTAAATAAATCAATCATTTTTAACTTGCATGATCGGGAGAATATTTCCTCATTTCACCCCTCTCCGCCACCTTATATACCTATGATGATGTAAAGTATTGATGATGTGTATGGCAAACATTTGCATGATCCTATATGAAATTACAGCTAACGTAATGGCGGGACGGAATCTTGACGAAAAAATCAATTATATGTTTAGAATTATAACTTTCATGCGACTATATAGACCAATGAGTATATACCCGTCACCGTTTATAGCCAATAGGGTAATCTTATTAGATGTTAACAATGACAAATTTACTTGCATAATACTTTTAGGAAACAAATGTTGAATCTCTGGTATAAGCTGTAAAAGTACTCTGAATCTGTCTTTGTTCCTATTTGTCCGTCTCTCCGCACTCTAAGTTTACTTGTTTAACTGTTTGTCAGTTTATTTAGATATATATCATTATCGTCCACGACTTCAATATGCCGGTCGTGCAGCAGGTGTCTCTACATGTCTCTTTATGTACATTATTTTCTTTAAAGCCGTGTCACACATTTCTATGTCTTTCCTTCACTCTCAATGCTTTCACCAGTGTAACCGACATGCAGACAGACGGAGTAATGAGGGCGCTATTTACTCTGCCGCGTAAGTGATGCGTGCATCGACCTTGAGGTCATGTACCTCGTCGGCCTTGGTGTGTCACATAGTGTGTGGTCCAACGCAATGGACATCGATTTGGTACATCACTGTAGCACCATGCCCATTTCACCATCCAATTCATCCATTGATCCCCTCCCCCCGCCCGCCCCCTCTACCCTTGCAAGTACTTTGTCGGTCAGTAGTGCATGGGTGACTCTGATTGGTCAAAACTTCCAACCCAGCCTCAACAATTATATTCAACTGAACCCCGTACCTCACCACTAATATTCCCAAATGCATGGAAACAGACAAAATCTTCCCAGCCACGCAACAGTTACGGTTGTAGCGGTTAATAACCTATGAAGCTCAGAAATTGTGAAATCCAGGCTTGAATCCCGGATCGGGCCTAGTAAGTGTAGGTTTTCATTTCGAGAGCAGTCACAGTTTTCCTATTTGAACGACTTTCTTAGATGAGAAAAGTTATGAGTTGTATGACCCTCCAATGTGACGTTGTAATTTAAAAGCCTGTGCTTCTCCCACTTCGGTGGTCGCTTAGCATTGTAAAATTAAGTAAGCCTTGCAGGCAGATTGAGACATTTGGTCTTGAGATGGACCCATAACTCCTATCTCCATCAATTTAATGAACAATTTACTGAATGAAATTAATGTGATGTTTCAGATTGTTGCACGACTGGTCAAGAATCTGTTTAAGATGTGTATCTTAGGAAGAGTTGAGAGGGATAAGAAACAATTAAACTAAGGCAAAGTGTGATTGTTTTTTTAGATGTGGACCTTAGGGGATATACTTGGCAGGGGTCATGACCCAGCCCTGGCATTTCTACTGCCATTAAGAGATATAAGTATGTTCACTGCCTTTCATGCATTAATCACGACATGCATAAATGCTGCCCTCTATATGTTTATCTTTGTCTGATTGCGGTGTTTCATTTCCATGTTGCACGTAGATCCCATCCCCCTCTCTACGCTGCATCAACGATGATGGTTTGGCTAGTAATTGGTGCGCTGAAGTGAACACACGATTTTGTAAAATAATTTCCACTAACATATACGTCTCCCATAATATACCTTGTACGATGATGATTTGGAATGTGGTAAGAATTCAATTGATCTGAGGAGAAGACGGGTACTCGACGGTAAACTCTTAATTGTCACAATCGCTTGACTAGCTGGTCCCGTTCTGGAGAATACTGTTTGCCGTTTATCTGGCACCGACACACTCTACTGATGCCTCAACAGATGTGCCTGGTTGCCGGCGTAGAGCTACCAACTAGGATAGCTCCCATGCTACCGGCCTCTTTTCCCTATGATGTGACAGCCATCTGTAATCATGGGAGGCTCGCATTACTCGCTCTGGTTAATGTTATCGGCAGTAACAATTCTAGAAATTGTCAATAATGGAGGCACGTTTATTTATTTCACCATTTCATGTCTGGGTAACCAAAGGACTTGTGATGCGACGAACGGACAAGGGACGAACGGACAAGGGGCGAACGGACAAGGGACGAACGGACAAGGGGCGAACGGACAAGGGGGTTGAGGGGGACCGTGAGTGTCCAGAGTAAAACCTCTTGTTGTAGGCATGTCCATCCAAATTGCACGTTCGAACGGGGATCAAACCTTGGACGCAGTGGTACGAGAGCGTAGCGCTTAAAACTATGCCACAGCCTACTCCTTTAAACTCAGGGTAACGTTCCGCTGTAGGAAAGGTAGGCTACATGATGTGATATATTTGTCATTCGCATGTGCAGTGGTACGAGAGCGTAGCGCTTAAGACTATGCCACAGCCTACTCCTTTTTACCCTCGGGTAGCATTCCACTGTAGGAAAAGGTAGGCTACATGATGTGATATAGTTATTGCTGTGCCCGACGCAAGTTCATTTTGTGCATTTGATAAAGAAGGATTGACTGTTGCCGTTTGCATGCCAAGGAATTAGCATTGAACTATAATATTCTGCATTTAACAGCCATCTCAAAACTTTTTGAAATGTTAAAATGTTGTTTTTGTTTTGAGTTGCTCTCATGGTTACCAATTCGCTAATTTTATTTCTGTTCTACTTTCAAGTGACTTGTATTATTGCACTGTGATGTTACATATTTATTTTCAATTCACCATCGTACGTACATGTTTTCACATTGTGTGTTCGTTTTTAGTTTTGTCCATAGTTTGTACCTGTGTGAACTATCGATTGATTAATATGTATTGATTAACGTTTTGCCGTTGTGCTATATACTAACAATAATTTAAACATGTTCATATTAGCCGATTCATTATTATTCATATAAAGCATTTTGGTTATTTTCAATGATACATTTTTAATGTTGTGTAATATAATCATAAATATACCTATTATGCCACCCAAAAATGCATTAATTATTTGTACCTCTAACGTCATTAGAAACTATTATTGCAATCTGTGTTCAGTTAGATGGGTTAGCTAAAGAGTCCGCCGTATAATATCCATGCTGCATAATGGTTTCTAAGGTGATATTATCAGTTAGCTGAATAGATCTTAGTCAGCCGTATAATATCCATGCTACATAATGGTTTCTAAGGTGATGTTATCATCAGGTAGCGGAGTAGATAAAGAGTCAGCCGTATAATATCCATGCTACATAATGGTTTCTAAGGTGATATTATCAATTAGATGAGTAGATCTTAGTCAGCCGTATAATAGCCATGCTACATAATGGTTTCTAAGGTGATATTTACAGTTTAACAGTTTGTTTAACTGATGGACATTTGGATGTTCTCCAGTTAGTAATATAGCCTGGCCTAAGAAACTGACCAATTAAACAATTGGTCTGTGCTAAAGTTTTCTGAAATACAAATTGTGTTACAATTTACTATGCATTACAGATTATCCGTTAAATGTATTTCAACAGTATTTTCACAAAATGTACGTATGTTGTGAATGATTGGCCACAATTTTCTGCCTTTAGATGATGTTGACTGCACACTGCAGTTTCAATAGTTTAACTGTACGTTAACTATATTGAAACTCTATATCAATATCGTCTCATTCCTAATTATTGCAGCACTTTCTAATCTGCCGTGAAAATGTGATACCCCTTCAATTGACAATAATTCATGTCACCGTTGCTATTAAGCAGCACACACGACTGACCAAATTGATATTAGTTACCCCGTTAAATCCAAGTTTATTGACATCTTAAATTAGTGAATCCGAAGGACAACTAAGTGTAATTTCTTGTCATCCCGCTCCCGTAATAAAACTGCTGTATCTTAACTTCTATTACCCTCCACAGATGAGAAATGTTTCCTAGACTCCCAGGCAAAAACCCCCCCACCCCCTCCCGACCACGGGGGGGCCAACAAGAGGGAATCGACAGACGGGGCCGACGGTACGGACGGCCGCAAGAACAAATCCGACAGCAAACGGCCCAAGAAGGGCCTGTCCAATGTCCGGGGCACATTTGGAGTAGCGTCCGTGGAATCGAACAGAAGCTCGCTCTGTGCAATCATTTGACCCAGTCGACGAGTGGATGTCAATCGATGCTACTATTTCCTCCAATGTGTCTTCAAACTTAATTATCTTCTCTGCCTGCCACCTTTGAGGCCATTTCTCCTCCAATTTGCGGGACAATGGAGTTCCATTTTGTTCAGTTGATGCAGTATCTGTGTTTCTAATGGATACTGTGTCCTTCATTCGTGTGCGTCTGTCTGTGGGGACAGCAGTATGTTGCTACTTGCGTGTTAATTTGTCTTGTTACGGTACAAGAGCTGTATATACAGTCCACACTTCTTGCTATGGTGTCGGCTGCTGGCTGTAATAATGAATCCAAACAGACCTTCTCTGGTATTGTGGTACATGGAACAGTAGAAGCCTCCATCCACTGCCGCCACACAACAAACTACAACACAAACCTCGGGTACGGTGAGAACACAGATGTAGGGACCCCATTCATCAAACTCAGGATGATTATATTGTTCCACTTGTTTTAAAATGAATCTATTAGTTTTTTGTTTTAAAATAAAATCTACCTCTTCACCATCTTGTGACGTCTGTTAGATTACGAGGCTCCCAATTCCAGCTTATCTCATCACTCACTGCCCAGTACTGGTTATTACTGGTATTGATAGCTGTGTTAATCCAAAGCCTGGGGGAAGTCCTCACTCTACCCTCACCCTCAGATCTTGTAGGTCTCGATATTGTAGGCCTCGATCTTGTAGACCTTGATCTTGTAGGCCTCGATCTTGTAGACCTTGATCTTGTAGGCCTCGATCTTGTAGACCTCGATCTTGTAGGCCTCGATCTTGTAGACCTCGATCTTGTAGACCTCGATCTTGTAGACCTCGATCTTGTAGACCTCAATTTTGTAGACCTCGATCTTGTAGACCTCGATCTTGTAGTTGTAAAACACACTGATGATCATTATATTCCAGTGGCTCTAACTGGTATAACAAAGGCTTTGGGTGGCTCATATAACCTCTGCATTGAAAAGGGCCAGGAAACCAACTCCACCAATCAATTGTGGAGGTTTGTGTTATTGATTGCTATCTCAACCCCAGCCATTGGTCTCTGTCTTGTAGTTGTGAAACATGCTATGAAAGTTGATAATATTGATTTCCCCCTTAACCCCAGGGCCATGACCCCACTCAATCCCAACCCTGGTCTGTTGGTCTCTATACTGCCTACTGTGGTGAAGGTCTGTTTGGATTGTATTGGATATTGATTGTAGTGGAGATGAAATGATAATATCAGACCCTGCCTAATGTAGGCTAAATTATACAGTCTACATGATATACTCAATCGTGATCTCACATATTCTCAATCAGGCTCTCAACTGTCTGTGATATTTAACTGACTCCATATGGACAATGAATTCATTATTACTAGATGCAAACTAAGTAGATTCTAACATTAATAATACATAGTTGTATTAATACTCTCTGAAGCAATAACCTATATATATACATAATATGATCATTATATGACTCACATAGCTGTAGATATACATACATATATATACATGCATACATATTCAGTGCAATGAATAGATGTATTATTAAAATACATCGTTCTAAATGTGTGGTGGAGCCAGATGTTCAACTAGTACGGATAGTTAATAATTAGTTTAAGGATTAGTGTACATATATTGAGTGTTTCTAACATTTTATTGAGTTACGTGTAAATGAGGGTATTTTTATTTGCAACGAGTATAAGTCAGTTGGTGGTAGTCAATCTGTAAGAAAAAAATATATAAGTTGAAGTGCTTTTATAGTTCAATAATAATTATATTTAGATAATGTTTAAACACTACCGTCCTGCGTAACTTTAAGTCACCCACCCAACCAGCAGATTTTACTGAGATAAAAGAACTAGATTATTTAAGAATACCCAATTTGGCCAATCCAGCAAATCCCCACTAAAGTTAATACTTTGATGACTTCTACGAGTGATATTAATAGCATCAGTAATCTTAATCCAATGATAATTTATTTGCTGGTTAATTTGTTCCTCTGCTATGTCTATCCTCTATCGGATGTTTTCTGGAAGTATATATATATATATATATCTATACTACTATAACTGAAGTAGAGGCAGGTTGGGTCGGATTCATCCTGACCATGCACTCTATCGGATGTTTTGTGGAAGTATATATATATATATGCACTATAACTGAAGTAGAGGCAGGTTGGGTCGGATGCAACCTGACCTCTGTTCTACGTTGGCTCCCTGTACATAGACCTTCTGCCTGTGACGTCACTTCATTGACTTTAGCAGTATAGCGCCCTCTTGAATCTGAAATAACCATTGCTGATTGGCTGTAAACAGTACATGTGATCTGTCTGTATGTGTTTGGCACCGTCATGGCCGCCCGCTGTAGAAGCCCTATAGAATGTTGACTATATTTCAGTGGCTCTAACTGACATATCAAAGGCTTTGTTTGGTTCATATAACCCCCGTGTGAGCCAGTAGCCCTAATACATCAATCAATGTATGGGTGATATCACAGGCATTTCGGGGCTGGTTTCTGCTGGCTTCTGCTGGCTTTCTGTTCAAAATAACGAGCACATTCTCTCTGCTCCTTCCTTCTTAGTCGATATTTGTTGTTTAATTTTACCTATATGTTGATACAGGGTATGGAGAGTGTGGCACAGAATCATTATTAGATTGGTCTTATCGGATGAGTCCTTTAGCCCCTTTAACGAGACGATGGTCGGTATTGTGTACATAGATTAGCCGCAAAGTAGCCGAGTAGAATTTGTATACATATGATTTAGCCTTATCTCAATCGGCCACTAAACGGCTTCCAGAATAACGTCTACTCTTTTCATATCCGATGTGAAGGAATTTTATTTCATTTCAATAATATATTTATTTTTATTTGTTTTTATCAACCTGTGCAATGTTATGTTACTAATATGGGATTTTGTTTGTTATATAGAGATTAGATGCTGGACCGTGGTGGACTTGGGGATATTGGGTATTGATCAAATAGAGGGCAGTATATAGCTATATCCCAAATAGAGGGCAGTATATAACTACATCCCATATATCAAATTCAGAGAGTACCGTTGCTTTATCGTGCACTTGACGCTCACTCGGTACATGAGATTTGAAGAATGGTCAACAATCCAGTGATCCTTTCAAATAGCAGGTTGTAGGCCTGCTAATAAAACCTCATTTGATAGCCATTATCCACAATCTACCAGGAAGTCAGCAATGCTTCATTATCAACCTCAACGTCTAAACACAATAATTTATTCACTGGTGTTTGTGAGGTATAGGTGCGAAACAATGGCACGTACACCTGTTTGAAGCCGACCTAATGTCTATTTGATAAAACCTATTTGATAAAATGTCTATTTGACAAATTCCACAAATCCACCCCCACAAATTTATATGGCTCTTCCAGCATTCGTTTCTTCTTATTTTTAATTCTATGTTGTGTGTGACAATAAAAGTTTGGCAAGTTGACGTGCCGGGCTCCCGATGTGTGGGTATGTTGAAACGACTATCGTTTTAAGGAAAGAAAATGAGACATATCTATATATACTAGCAATAATATATTTCCTGGAGATGACTGTGTACTATGACACTATTGTGTGTTGTTGCAT
>JAODAI010508816.1:0-13235 GCA_027575025.1 Scotoplanes globosa
TGATATCGATTCACCATGAATTTCAAATTCATCGCCATATATATTGAGTTTTGTATATCATTATGGGCCTTATCGATTATATATATATATATACACTTATATATGTAGGCCTATGTGAATGCATGGACATTTTCGATTGTATATATACCTATATATAGGTGCATGTATACATATTATGTGAATATATTATGATAGGCGATATGAGTCTTATCTCACCGTCACTCTGGAAGGCATGGCACCCATGTCGTATATCTAGGTCACCGAACATACGGATACAAAACAATTGATTATCATTAAACAAAGCCTGAACTAATAATAACACGCTGGATGTAAACGTTATAATCTCTTAATTAAACTAATTAAATGTTTGCTCAATAACTATATACATGTGACATCATCTATATATAGTAACTTCCATTATATGTATACAATCTTATCTGATAGAATGGTGTTGTACATGAACAATAACACTACAATAGATATAATGCAGAGCTCTGTGAGTACTAATTATTAATTATTGAATGACATAATTACTATAAAACCACTATATACTGATAAGACTAATAGTAATACAATATACCGATATATACGCCATCTTGATAAACCTTTGTTATTGATGATTAAGGCATTTTGAATGTTCTTATGAAGAACATTTTTTTGTATAATAAAATTGTGAACTATGCATGGGAACAACCAAAGCTATTGACCACAAAATTGATGCTTTTCAAAGGAGACTTCTTCTTCGCAACGCCCTAAAAATCAGATAGATAAACAATAATTGGATATCAAATTGAGAACTCTACTGTCAAACAAATCAGACATGTTGGTCATCTAATAGTAGCTCATACGTCATGTCACGTGACTATGTTTCTTTGAACATGTTTCTAGACTTCATGGTGATGTCCAGCAAAACTAGCACTGAGAGGAGAGAAGCATCAAGGATATTAACACGAAGAAACCAAGAGGAAGACCGGTGACCACGTCATATGGTACACTAACATCGCAATTCGAAACATTAACAATTTTGATGATGCAATAAACCTTTCGCCAGATCGAATTAGGTGGAGGGGAGTATCATAGAGCATGTCGAATAGAGGAGTCCTCAACTTAATAATACATGATAACTATACACTGTATAATGTATTTTGTAACATAGAAATCAATTTGAACCTCAATATATAAGTATATTATATAAAGTATCATAAACCGACGACTTGAGTTTCACGCTTTGGTGATTTTCAATAATACTTGAATATAAATTAGCACTTGACTTAAAGTTAAGATTAGCGGGTAATTTATATTATATCATTGATTGATTGATTAAGTTTCCTGACCCTTTCAGTGCAGCTGTTATTTGATATTTCAGTTAGAGTCACTGTAATATAATCATCGATCATTTTATTTACTCATATCGCGGTAGACATACGATACAGCATATACAATGGGATGGAGTATAGTTACATTTATTGAAAAGAAAGGAGTGATATTATCGGGGTATGGGCCGATATATTGTCAGGTTGTAAACAGTACATTCTTGAAAATGTTAAGGAGAGTATTACGGGAGGTTAAATTACGGAAATTGAATAAATTTCCTGACATTTTCAACGATGGAGATTATGGGCCACCCCCTTTGGAAAAATCTCATGAACTTCTCATGAAATCTAATGAGAATCTCATGAGCAATTTGACACATGCGAAATTTCTCGTGAACTTATCATGTCCAATTTTGGTGGTTCAAATTTTCATGAGAATTTTATGAGAATTTCACGAGATCTCATTAGAAATGTCATGAGAAATTACTTGTGTGACCAATTCCTCACGAGAATCTCATAAATAATTCTAGATAAGATTATGTAGGAGTTATAGCAATTGGAATAATATCATCATCAAAACAATATAATGTCCTACATAGTTTGGCATATAATATAATTAAATTAGACATACCGCCGTGTGTAGCATGGTCCATTTGTTAACTCATGATTGGGAAAAGTTAAGCGAGATAATTAAATATTATCCTTCAATCAGGCAGGCAGATTATGAATTAAAATCTAAGTTATTTCGTCATAGTTTAAACTTGTCAAGTAAGATTGCATGGTAATTGTTTTAGCTCAAGCTGAGAAAATGTCAACAAATTAAATTGGTATCCCTAAATTTTTGCTACAATTTACAAGGGCTTGAGAAATAGGGGGCACTGTATTATTTTTCATGCATTCAGAAGACCCGGTCCACTTTTCAGTTTTTAATCATAATATACAGTACAAAAAATATTACCAGACATGTGTAGGTTTTAATATTTATCTTAATCTTTAAATTAATCATTTGTTGTCCTATTTTATAATGTTGTTCAGTAAAAATATTACAACAAGAAAAAGTGAACAAACATGTTAAATATTTAAAGAAATGTGTTTGTGACATAAGACATTATTTTGTCAGATACTGTTCGTTTTAAAATAAAATATGATATCAAATTAACATTAGGTAGATAACATCTACCAGACGTAAACCACCAACAGCCGCAGGGAAACATTTACACTGTACACAATTTATCCAAGGAACTACTGTTAGAAGCCAAACATGTTAATAAACTTTTAGTAGGTCTACTACATTGGAATCATTTAGAAAATAAAAACAGTTTAGTATTGAAAATGATAATAAATGTCTTCATTTGCTGTGTAGTGTGCATAATAATATACAGTAGGCCTACTCCGTATTTTGTTACACTGTTATATCTATGGTCCTATAAGATTACTACCAATAACCTGGTATTTGCATCAATAATTTCAACACCTAAATGTCCAGCACAAGATGGTCAATTATATGACGTTCTTCGATAGTAAAATGTAAGAAACTGCGAAGAATCTTTTAATAGTAAAATCGACACAAAATTAAGAAACTTGTTAGTAGGCCCAGTAAGGTCTGACCATATAGTTTTTAAGGAGTGTATAAGATGGGAGGTTTCTATAGATTTGAAAGGAGGGCTATTATTTCGGTATAGGCCTACATGGATGCTAAATTGTGGGGAAAGTTAAGAAGAATATAGTTGGTGGTGAAATTGTGGGAAACTAAAGTAAAACTCGGAGAGCGTTTACTAAAATACAAGGTCATTTCCGATATTTTTTAATATTATTAAAAAAATGAATGTTGACACAATTAATCAGCACCACGAATGAATTGCATATTAACATTTGAGCACAATACGAGTATGTTTCATGGTCGACCATGTATTCTATACTTCAGCTAACACATATCAATGTAGTGTTGGTGGCATGGAGGTGATAGGGTCCCGCACATGTCACGTCGGCGCAAATAATGGTATTATGTTGCCACTTTCAATCTAAAGACTGGATGGGGGGGGGGGGATTGACGAGGGGAGTTAAATAGAGACAACATACAGGCATAATAATATATGAATATATAGTTTCACGACAGTATAAATATATATATATTTAGTTGAATCGTAAATTTGATGTGATATAGGTTTGCTTAAAGAAACCAGAAAATATATTCATTTAATTTATACTTTGTATGTTTGGGAACAGTGGGATAAGTGATTTATAGGTGTTGTTCCATCTGCGTTTATTACATTGACAAACACCGGGGTTCGAGTAAAAAAACGTATGTTTAAAAAATAAAAAATATTCTGTGTTCTGTGTTCTTTAAGCCAAGTAGTTTCATATTATTCTGATACTTTTATATAGGCACACATATTCAATAGATACAGTATATTCTCAGAAATATATTATATATACACTGTTTTTATATAATAAACCAGGGAGTCTACAGGGTCCAGCCCTAGTACTAAAAGTTTTTAATTTTTCTGCCGATTTTACTAATAAAAGTTTCTTAGCCGTTTCTTAATTGTTATCCGCACATGGTAGCCTATAATTAATAATATTGTGCAGGACATGTAATTATGAAATTATTGATGAAAATTGGTTAAATTGGTGATTTTAAATAATATTTATAACAGTATAACAACTTGAATTTACAGTACTGTTGTACACACCACACAAAAAAGAAGACATTTATTATGATTTTAAATACTGAGTCTTATTTTCATGGTAGTAGGTTACTAAAAGTTTCCTATTTTTTTGCTTTTAGTATTAGTTTTTTCATAGAAGAGTTTCTTACTATAAAAACGTGTATAGGCATACCCTATATAATATAATTTCGTGCCTCTCAGATATGTATATATACAAAATGTATTGTATATATTAAAATACATATACCTATAATATTATAATAATGTATACTTTTTTAATTTTCTAGGGTACAACTACACCCCAATTCCAACCTGTATAATCTTTCTAGAGGTGTATGTATGCCACACGTTGTTAATTATGTATACCGTATAGTAATGATTCATATATTATTAATATCATGTATTTCTCCCAAAACATGTATAATATGCATACTACTGTATTATAATTAAATTATCAGGGCCGTATATATTATTTCCAGACTTTGCTTAAGTTATACAATAGGCTTAGTCAAAACGACCCTTTAGCGTAAAAATGTTCTGTAGTATCTCGTTATAAATATGATACACAGCATTCACCACCAGTCCTGACGTCACCATGATCTTTGGTTATCGACACCGTATTTACAATGGTATTCAGGCTGGTGTAATCTGGCTCCGCCAAGTAAGGATGGTGATCCGGAAACAGAGGAACGGAAGTTAACCTGACCCCTTGTCTCTTTGTTTCATCACGGTAATGATCTTTTGTGTACTGAATATACAGCTAAGCAGTGGTCATCGACATAAGCTATGGTAGTAAAATGAACAAGGACATAGCAGCTATGATACCCAGCTGATGATAATTGCGATGGTGTAACTTGTAGTTAACAAATATCGCACAGTCCATTAATCATGAATGACTTCAGGTTAAATTACACAAATCTGGTGCTGGTCGCGTGCACTATATACATCAGAGGATGTGGTACTCAGCGAGCTCTCCACCAGCTTCTAAGCTGGCTACCGCTGACTGGACTAGAAAATATCGCCAAAAACTTCAGCAATTGTGACAGTAAACCCAATAAGCTATTGAAATATATAAACACGACGACGGATGTTAATTTGTTCACAATGGATAAGTATACTCACTATAATGATAATTGTCTTCATGGTATTGTTGCTCCCCGTTTCCTCCCATTATTTATTGTCGTGATTCACGTAAAGCTTATCTGAAGCACACCGTTGATCCGGATGTAACGCCATTTTAGAAAGAATTGTTCCACCAATTTATTTTTAAAGTTTAAAATTTTGGTCATCGAGTGCAGCACGTATATATTTTTCAGTGCATACATATGCCAGGCCTGGCGATATATAATTAGTTATAAACACAAATGTGTCTTTTCGACTATGCTACAGCTGTACAATAATATATAAACTTTACGTAATGATGATAATCTCTAGTAAGTCAATTCAACATAATTGTCTCTTGTCGTGATTTTAATTTACAGAATATCGCTATCATGTTAAGGCCGAATGTGGGGAAATCATGGGCAGAGGTAGAGTTGGTCTTACCGACGGATGTATTCCTGCCCCATAAGGGTCCATATCTCCCGGCTTAACTAATATGAACGCAACGGGCCTCTGGATGCCATCCTGCGTCGCGGTAGTCCACGGGTAGGGCATCATATACTGGCCCGGTAAACTTGACGGTAGCGCTGGGCCCAAGGGGAGCTTACCAAACGCGGCAGACGAACTGGCGGCCGCCGCCGCCATGGACGCAGCACTGGCGGCGTAGGCCGGATGGTGGGCGTACGACGGATACAGATGAGAGCTCGAGGGAAAGTCATGCAGTCCTATAGACCTGGGCGTTTCACCGAGTTTACCCGAGGCGGTGCTGTCCATAATGGAATAGGGGTTCAGAAAAGGTTGGGCAAATGCGTGCGGCATGACGACGCGAGATCGGTCAGTCGTACTTAGATTCAATACCTCGGTCGCTGCCGACACTGCTGGGTGGTGGAACGGTGGCGATGTTGGTACGTACGGCATGGGGTACGGGTAACCACGTTCCTTCTTCATCAAAGATTTTGGCTTCCGACGAGGTCGGTATTTATAGTCAGGATGCTCTTTCATGTGCAGAGCGCGAAGTCGTTTCGCCTCGTCAATAAACGGCCGCTTTTCGTCCTCGGTTAAAAGTTTCCACTCTTCGCCCAACCTTTTGCTGATTTCAGAATTGTGCATTTTCGGGTTTTCCTGGGCCATCTGCCTTCTCTTGCCACGCGACCACACCATGAAGGCGTTCATTGGTCGTTTCACGTGCTCCTGGGGTTTCGCCACAGTAAAATTATCCGAACTCATTTTACAAAGATATCTTCTCACAACTGCTGATAAAAACGACGGTCCAAATACAATCGCGTAAAACAATTTGGAAATACGTGGTGCAGATACAAACTTCACTGTAAAAACTTTTTTGCGACTCCAGGCAAGGACGATATCCAACACGACTTTATTTCAATAAAATTATTATTGGTACACGACCGAACTCCCACAACTATCCACAGGTAAAATAAGTGTTGTTCTCATAACAAAATCTGCTTTGCAATAATAATCTGCCTACTGGTTTGGTAGCTTTATCGTTTGTGGTTGTGTTTTTTTTCGGTTGAGTACATAATTATTATTCACCCTACAACTTATGGGGATATGATGTGACTTTGCTAGGTTTACTGAATACCCTAACCTTTCTTTGCTTTGAAATGTTGTGAATACCTTTTGTAAACTTACAATAGAGGACCAATCACCGAAGTGTTTGTTCCTTTTTGGGGGTGTTACTGAATAGGTTCTTTTGATTGGCCACCTTCGTGTGCCAACTTTACGATTCAACTCCACATAATTATCTTCAAACTAATATTGACAAGCACCGCCCACTTCCAACTTGATAATCTTGTCAATGAAAGAAGCAAGTTCAATCGGAGTAGTGGCGTGCTTCAACATCATATCACGTCAATGCATATGACAACATTTCAAAATAAGCCTTGCAACAACGTAATCTTTCAAATTATGTTAAAACTCAACCTGGTAATTTGTTTCACCAACACATATTTATCAAGGTATGATCCATGATCACATCTGATACCAACAGTGTATCCTGTGCGGGAGAACCCTTATAGGGTGTTTGCACAGTATTTATCCAGATCCAGATCTAAAGCGACATACCTAGGCGATGAGCACAGCTCAAAGACGGCAAGCAAATACTATTACTATTCGATTCTGGAGCAACTAAGACCATAATCTCCAAATCAACAGTTCAAAACTCTAGGTATTTGTCGAGTGTAGGCCTACGCATCAAGGTGACAAGGAAGTAAGAGTAGACACCTAGCCTAGGCTACACATTGTCATTGATGTCCCATCCGCAACACGGATACGAACAGCCCCTGGTAAATTCTAGTTGGAGTACAGGATGGAACTAAACCCTGACAAAATCATCTTTTTATAGTTCTCCACTATCTAGCACCTCTCTATCATTAAGAAAATTGAGTCAATCCAGACACAGACGCGGTTAATTGCTACAGAAAGGTACTCTTTAAACACCCTGAGAATTATTCAGTTTAATTGTGAGTAATTGGCGCTGTTTATAGCTGATAATGATGATATAACTGATAATGATATATTTCTTGACATTGACACGAACTGTAAAAATATAATTCTGGTGTTCGAATACAGCGGCTACAAATTTTATTTTATAACATAATAATTATAAATGAGGGGCTAAAGAGATGTGGGGATATATAGGTGAGGGCAAGGTATGGGGAACAGAGCGATGGTGATATAGATATATGAGGGGTAGATAGATGGGGGATATATATATATGGAGATAGAGATATTGGGATAGAGAGGTGGGCAATAGAGAGATGGGGATAGAGCGGTGAGGGCGGTGGGAGGTGGGGGTAGATATATGGGGGGTAGCCTAGAGATATATATCGGGATAGAGAGGTGGATTTTTAGAAAGGTGTGTGGATCGAGAGGTGGGGGATGTTGAGATATATGAGGATACCGAGAGGAGGGTACAGAGATGGGAGGGTAAAGATGTAGAAGGGTAGATATGGGGGTCCATAGAGAGATTGGGGTAGAGAGGTGGGAGATAGAGTGATGGGGTGGAGAGTTTGGGGGATAGAGGGATAGAGAGAGGTGTAGATAGATGGTTGGGATATATATGAAGGATATATAGATGAAGGATACATATTATGGGGATTATAGATATGGGGGTAGATATGTGGAGATATAGATGGGGATAGAGGGATGGGGGCATATAGAGATGGTGGGATGGTTAAATAAGTACATAGCGAAATATATATATGGGGGTAGAGAGATTGGATATAGAGATATTGGGGATAGAGATATGTGGGGATAGAGCGATGAGTGGATAGCGAGATATGGGGATAGATATGTGGGGGGATAGCGAGATGCTGGATAGAGAGATGGGACGATAAATAAATGGTGCGAAAGAGAGAGGGGTGATAGAGAGATGATGGATATGGAGGTTGATATAGATGGGGTAGAGACATGAGATTGGTAAAGGGGTGGGGATATAGAGACGGGGGTAGATATATGAGATAGGGGTGGAGGATAGAGAGGTGGGTATGTAGAGATATATGGGGTAGAGAGGCGAGGGTACATATATGGGTGTATATAGATAGGAGGATAGATAGATGAGAGGGTAGATATGGGGGTCCATAGAGAGATGGATTAGAGAGGCGGGAGATTGAGTGATGGTGTAGAGAGATGGGAGATAGGGGGATAGAGATACGATATAGAGAGATGGTGGGGATACATATATATGGGGGGTATAAAGATGAGGGATATAGGGATGGCGGTTATAAACATTGGGGATATATATATATGGGAGATAAGGAGATGTGCAGATAGATATGTGGGACATAGAGATGGGGGCATATAGAGAGATGAGGGGATGGTTGAATAATGAGATGACGTGATATATATATGGGGGTAGATATATTGGAGATAGAGATATCGGGAATAGATATATGTGTGGATAGAGAGATGGGGCGGTAAATAGATGGTGTGAAAGAGAGATGGGGTGTAGAGAGGTGATGGGCGGAGATATATGGTGGTTGGTAGAGATGGGGATAGAGAGATAGGGGCGTCGGGAGGTGGGGTATATATATGGGGGATATTGATATATTGGGATATAGATATGGTGGATAGCGAGGAGGGGGATAGAGAGGTGGGGGGATGTTCAGATATATGGGGATATATAAAAGACTGTACAGAGACGACGAGAGGGTAAATATATAGGACGGTATATATGGGGGTCCATAGAGAGATGGGGTATAGAGGAGGGATATAGAGTGATGGGTTGGATATATGGGGGATAGAGGGATAGAGAAAAGGGGTAGATAGATGGTGGGGATATATATATATATGGAGGATATAGAGATGATGGATATAGAGATGTGGATTATAGATATGGGGGATAGATATATGGGATATAAAGAGATGTGGGGACAGAGATGGGGATAGAGAGATGGTGGCTTATAGATATGAGGGGATGGTTGAATAATGATATAGCGGGATATATATATGGGGTAGAGAGATTGGATATAGAAATATTGGTGATATAGATATGTGGTGAAAGAGCGATGGGGGATAGAGAGATGCTGGATAGAGAGATGGGGCGATAAATATATGGTGCGAAAGAGAGATGGGTGATAGAGAGATGGGGATTAGAGAGATGGGGACTGGGATAATAATAATAATAATATTTTTATAGCGCCTTTCCTGCTTAAGACCAGGAGGTCACAGCTCAAAGCGTTTTACATGGTAAAGATTTTACATAGATATGCAACTCATTTTCTTATAAGTTACTCGAAAAGTGTTTCATACATTATATACTTTTTCTATGCTTACGTATACATATAATACAATACAAATACTCTTATTTCTACCTTTGTATACTTATTCTAAGAATTACGTATAATTCCGTACAAACATATGCGTATTTCTAACCGTTATCATATACTAATTATAAACATTACGTATAATAACGTACATATGTACGTAATATTCACTGTATATACGTATTCTACATGTTACATTATAATACCATACATTTGTACATTTTTCGAAATGTGTTTATGGTGTTCTCAATAAGCCTAGTATATACATATATTTATTAACCCAACATGTCTTATAGACCATTCTCTTTTTCAACGTATATAATTAAATGTAAAATGCATATTGATTTCTACAGTGATTTCAATATCAAGTTGCAATAACAGAATAAACGAACAAACATCGAATTGTCATTGCCATAGCTGTACCAACATTAATCGACCTGGAAGGCTTATTTAATTTTGTGACGCCAAGAGAAAACCGAAGTGGGAGAAGCAAAGTCTTTTAAATTACAACTTCACGTCGGGTGGTCATCCAATTCATAAATCCATCGTTGATACAATCAAATATTTTGATTGGTTAATATATTAGGTTGAAGGCTGCGCGCTCAGGGTTCAAATGTATTCACATGTGCGTGATACGTCAAAACAAACATTTTGCAAGTTGCTATAGCTAATTAAGAACATATGATGGACACCAGAAAAACAGGCAATGCTTATCAATTCTGGTTCCTATACTATTATTTATATCTAGTCTTAAAATCACCAATTTCACCAATTTACATCAATAATTTCAACACCTAGATGTCCTGTGCAAGATTGCCAATTATACCATCTACTTCGATAGTAAAAATTAAGAAACTGCTAAGAAACTTTTACAGTAGTAAAATTGACAAACAAATAAGATTTTGCAGGACTAGGGCCTGACCCTATATAGTTTCTTATAAAAAAGTGTATAACTATAGCTTGTATCCCTGCTTGTATCTTATTCGTAAACTGCTAGTTGAAATTTGAGAGGAATTAACCTTCTAAACTGTAGCTGGCAAATGACTGGCTAAGTAAAATAATAACCTCCCGGCAGACTGGCAGAAGAGATGATATATCACCTCAAATGCGTCTCCCCCATTACATCCATAAATGCCAAACCAAGAAGGCATAATCACGTGTTAAATATTAAACCATTTATAATACTAAGGTTGACCCCTGTAACCATAAGTAGGCTGGTTACTAATCATGTTAATAATCTTTATAACCGATAGTTGGTTTTAGGGTGCAATCGAATGGGCCCAGTGGCACCCCGATTACACGAAACAGTAGCTAATTCGAAGCTAAGACACGTAAGTGTCAGTCTCAAATATAGGACGCTTAACTAGGTTTATAAAACTAAGGTTGTCTCTATGGTATTTGTAAGTAGACTAGGCCTACTAATTGCATGTTGGAACAACGATGACACATGGTCACAGTAAATGTCAAAAGTGTTAAACGCTCCGCTCCGCAAGAACAATTGTTCTCTTTTCACCAAGTTCAGATTTTAGTATTCGATCGTTCGTTTCAAGTGTTCAGTATGGAAGGGAACTGCACCTCGATTCCATAAAAAATAGATAATTCGAATTTGAGATGAGTAAAAGTCAATCAAAATATATAGGAGGCGACATTCGGTCTGCAAGTTCCGAAGTAAATATGCGACGGCGTCTACGCATTTCTGATCCCACGTCGATGTTTTTTATTTTATTTCAACATTTCATATCACGGTAACTTCTTTAGCCAATGGCTAATCTTCCAGGAGGCCCTGTGACGCAACGAGCGGACAAGGAGATAGAGGGGAAAACCGGAGTGCCCGGAGTAAAACCTCTAGTTGTAGACATGGCCATCCCATTTGCACGGAGGAAGCGGGAATCGAGCCCCGGTCGCAGTGGTGCAAGAGCGTAGCAATTACCACTGCGCCACGGTCTACTCCTAAAACCCACCTTTTATCCTAGCAGAAAAGGTGGGTTTCTCACCAGCGTAACTGAAGGGGACAGTGCTATATATCCCAAACACTTTGGGTTTTTGAGGACGGTATTAATTTGTCACGGAGTACAATGCCCGATCTTATTTTATATTTTTGGTCAATTATACCCATTTTTCTGATGGTGATACCCAATACACTGCTCATATTGATATAATACATCCTGTATGTTTGAGTACACTGAATTTATTGAACATTTTTTTACATTTGTTATCATTACGGCTGTACGGGAAACAAATAAGACACATTTTTAGATTATTTCTTTATGGCGATCAATGAGATAAATATTTGAAATAGGATAAATATTTGAAATGTTTCATCATACGGGTAAAACGATGAGATGGGGATTGGAGTCGCCTCATAATTTCCCCGTCTCTGTCACAAGGCCTACATAGTTTCTCGACAGAAGTCCCTCACCCACTGTTTTGTTTATCTATTTTTTCTCTTTTTTGTTGGTGGGTGGGGGTGCGTGGTGGGGTTGATTGCACGGCGGGGCTCGCGCCTATTCATGTTTCGATGCGTTCTCATACAATTCGCTTTTATTTAAATATATATATTAAATCGACATGCAGAGACTACTGCCTTGCCATGCACTTTACATAGGCCGATCCAGGATGTTTACAAAGGGGGGGGGCGCCCTACACATATTTTTGTAATGGAATTATCGTTGAATTGTGTAACGTCTATGCAAGAAAGTGAAAAAATAGGGGGAGCGCGCCCCCTGCATCACCCCTGGATCCGCGCCTGCTTTATACAAATACAGACTATTATGCAGTATGCCATTTAGTTAATTTACATCATGGTCACCAACATGTGGATGATCAAGGGGGGGAGATCCTGATAATACTTCTTGGATTATTAATCATTCACATATGTCTAAACTGGTTTGCAAAAGGGTTGCGCAAATTAAAGGCGTAAACTGCAACTTTTTAAGTGGTATAGTGCTGAAACGCATTTTCGTGGCACCTAAGAAAAATAATAATGAGATCGGCATATGGAACGCATAATAAAAAAATCACCGCTGAGCGGGAGGGGGGGGGGGTCCGTACCCGGATGCCTGCTTGTATCGGCATGGAAGACATATTAAAATAATTCACCGCCGACCAGGGGTTCTGGATCCCCCTAGATCCGCGCCTGAGAATGCACGTATGTATTTCGCCACTTCCACAAAGCGTGAAGGAACGGCAATGATTTGTTTAATTATATATCTAATTACCGTAAATTCCTAATTTGGTCAAACATAAACCATGTCGGCCTGGGATCGACCCGTGACCCTTTGTATGGCAAAGCGAACACCATTTACTGACAATGTACCGATATACCATCCAAAATCCAAACTGGCCGACCCCCCCCCCCCCCCCCCAAT
>JAODAI010508927.1:0-13232 GCA_027575025.1 Scotoplanes globosa
CCCCCACCCACCAGGCAGCTCCCCCACCCACCAGGCAGCTCCCCCACCCACCAGGGACACCACAGGTTGAGCCACCACAGGTTGAGAACAGAAAAAGGGAAAGCGAAAATCTGTACCTATAGAAGATCCGTACCTAATTGTCATTTACATAGCGACCTATACAAACACACAGCTACACAATTGTTCCGTTTCCGCCATGAAAATTGATCTTTGCCTAAATATTGATTGCTAAATTATGTTTAGCGAGATCATCCACATCCACAGTGAGTAGGATATTACAAGTAGCCATTTATATCAAAACTGTACCGCAGTAAATAAAAAGTGGTAACTGCGGCGAGTCTGTTTGATCGATTCACTCAGTTCTTTGCGCATTTTTTAATATTCTATAGCGGTGGCCTACACAATTAATGCTACAGTAGGTCTACATGTAATACTGCAAAGCCCATTGTTATACTATTCTAAGCTATAGTCTACATTTTGATTCTCCCAGTAAGCACAAGAAATGGGTTGGTTTCACGCGCACTTACATGTTTCACGCGCACTTACATGTTTCATGTACCCTCGGAGGCTCTGAAATGCGCGGGGAACGGCATCTGAATTGGCCTAACATTAGGTTTGCACTAGGCTAGGCTAAAAAAATAAATAAAAATGCGACGATTTTAGGCTACAATATAATAATTTTAAACAAATGGGGGGAACTACCTCTGATTTGCGCGGATCTGGGACGGGGAATGTTTACCCCACGCGAGGAAGTCTAAGATTACAAACCGGTGCTGTACTACTACTAACGTACATAAACTTTGTATTTTTAGACAACAACTTGATCGTTTCTATTTTTTACATAGCGTAAACAGTGCTCTTTGATAAACAAATAAAGCTGTTGGGTAATACAATTACAAATCACTCTGCATCGTTCTCGTTGTGAATTTTCAAAGGAAATGTAGTGGTTCTGTGGTTTTGGTGTGGACGGAACTTTATATGTATACACAACAATTCACTTCGTAGACGTATACTTCCCCTAACAACATCCTTAATGCCACTCCTAAACTACCTCTCATAACATCTAGCGATCGCCTACGCCCCGGGGCGCCTCCTAGGTCCCGCCTCCCGACCTTAGCCTAGATACCCAGATCTGACCACAGCCCGATAGAAGGCAGCATAGTCCTCTTTATTCCTCGTCTAAAACCTAGCATCTATTTATTTGGTCTGTCAAGATTCCATTTAATATCTTCAAATTTCGTATATCATCCTGTTATTAATCAACTAATTTCTTGGTTGTTATTGACGAGTGGGGGGGTCTACTACAGTGTCGGCTAAGTCATTCATTTATTTTCTGATTATTTTGCCGTATATCTACCTCTTTACATTTCTCGATTTGGTAATGTGTTTAACTTAAGGCCTAAGCCGCATCGTGAGTTGTGTAACGTACGTCACGGCCTATTTGGTTAGGCTCTTGTTATGGTAGAGTTACTGTGTTAGATTTTTCCTATATTTATTCTTGGCTACGGTCACGGATATTTGTTGATAATCGCACTAGTTTATTTAATTAATTAATATACTTTTATATAGCGTTATAATTAGTTTAAACATGGCAGATTTTATCTGCTGCTTTTCTAATACTTGGATGAAATTCGGAATTTTTATTCGAAGTTTTGCTCATTAGATTTCTTTACTATTGACTTGTTAAGTCAATAGTTTATTATTAAGTATTTTTATTAAGTATTTCTAGAATATTAAGGTTGTATTTTTACTTGTTTTTCGTGGAAATTTATAGTTTTCACGAATTTTTCTACGGCTTTTTAGTGTTTGTTATAACTCGCCCGGCTAGGGCCAGTTATTTCTTCAGGTTAGCGGTTCCTTTGTCGGGCTATCTCACGTTTTTTTTAGTACGGCTTTGTTTTTCCATTTCTTATGGCTTCTCCGGCTGATTCTTGTCCCGTCCAGTGTAAGGGTCCTTGTAAACAGTTCCATAGTGTTAAACATCGGACGTTGGATGCCCATAGGCTTTGCCCTGCATGTAGGCCGTGTTCCCGTCGCAACGCTTGTCCTCTGTGCGCGGATTTCACGCCTGGGAACTGGGAGGCCTTGAGCACTTGGCGCAAGGCCCGGGAGGTGAAGAAGTCAGCTAAGGCTGTGGCCGTTAATGATGGTTCGTTAAAGGCTAGTTGGGGAAGCCCGGGAAAGGGAAGTCTAAGGGGAAAGGTTCTTCTGGTAAGAAAGCTGGTTCCTCGAAATACCAGGTCTCTGATGCTCGTCCGGGAGTTGCGAAGAGTGCCCCTGATGGCGGTAGCAGTGCTGTTTCCAGGGAGCATGCGAGTATAGTCTCCTATAATTCTCAGCCGTTGGTTGAGTTTGGAGCCGGTGATGGCAGCGTGGGGGAGTGTCGCACAACAGGGTTTGGTTGATACGGCTTTGACTTCGGTTAGAGCCGTGCCGCAAGTCCTCGCATTTATTGTTCCCCGTGAGGTACCGTCTAAAGGGAGACGGCCTTCGGGCTCAGGGAGCTTTTGATCCTCGCGAAGATCGGGTAGAGCGTGGCTCCCATGATCCAGTCCGTTCACACGTTCTAATTAGGCTTGTCCGGCGCCAACTTGGTTGGAGCGACAGAGGCAGTTCAGCCGGCTGGCCGTTCAACTGCTAGCGGATGTGCCGGTTGCTATGGTTTTGTGCTTGCCTGAAGCCGTGGTAGCGGGTACACACGGAGCCGTGACCACGTGTCAAACGGATCCGTCAGAGGGGATGATAAGAGCCGCTCAACTTTTGTTAAATCGGTTCGTGACATCGGGGGCTCTGACGCTAGGGACCGTGGCTAGTAGCGCTACTGCGATTACGACGGCTTTAGTTAGCGACGGGGATGCAGGTTAAGCTCACGTAACTACAGCCGTATCCGTTAACGGGTAGAGCCCAAACAGCTCAGTCATTGAATACTGCAGTTCCGACTTTACCTGATCACTTTGAACCCAGAGTGGATTCGGAGGCAAGTTCGGAAGAGTCCGACAATCCCGATCATTTTGTCATGACAGAGTCATTTATTCAGATGAGTATTTTTTACGGGTGGGGCCGCTTTTGGGTCTGAGAGAGGTTATTCCTCCAATACCAGAGCGGTTCCGGTTGACGAGGCGGTTTCGAGTAGCGAGGCCGTAGCCGGTTCATCACGGGTAACTCCCGTAATGGATGAGGGTTTGCAGGTCAACTTGAGGACTGGAACGATCGACTTTTGAACAAGCTTGTTGAAAGGTTCGAGAGTTGTGGTTTTAGAGGTGTCGCCCGGTCGGACTTAGGTGCTCAAGAGAAGTTGGTACATATGCATGAGGCTAGGTGCTTCGGTCCTGCTTGTTTTCGGAGTTCTAACTGGTATATCAAAGGCTTTGAGTGGCTCATATAACCACTGCGTTGAAAAGGGCCAGGAAACCTATTCATTCATTCATGGTTTTCGGAAGAATACGAGCCGGTTGTTCACGCCGCCCATGATATCGAGGTTGCAGGAGGAGAAAGCTGTGGATGAGGTTCCTATATGGCGTTGGGTGATCTTCCTTTAGGGAAACTGATCTACCCAGATACCTATCGGATCAGCTAGCGAGAGTTTTTATCTCGAAAGTTGGTTACAAGGAGGGTAAGGAACCGGACGTAAAGGGCGCTAAGTCTAGGTTTAGCTTCACTAACCCTTTACTATCCAAGCCTAATGGTACTTGTATCCCTGTTGTTGCGGAGCTGACTCGCTTTCGAGGCCGATTCGGCTTCTGCGGAAGCCAACGCTTATATTGCTCTCCACGAGGGGCCGTCAAACGGCTTCGTCAGAGGAGATGCTAAGAGCCGCTCAACTTTTGTTGAATCGGTTCGTGACATCGGGGGCTCGGATGCTAGGCACCATTGCTGGTAGTATTACTAAGATTCCGACGGCTTTATTTAGCGACGGGGACGCGGTTCAAGCTCACGTAACTACAGCCGTGCCAGTTTCACGGGTAGAGCGTAATCAGCTCGAACCGTTGAATACTGCAGTTCCGATTTCACCGGATCACTCTGAACCCAGAGTGAGTTCGGGGGAAGGTTTGGAGGCTCCTCTGCGGTCAGGCCTATACATGCTTTTCCACGGCTCCTTTTGCACGACAGAAGAAGCCCTAGGGGTGACAGTAAATGAGCAAGGTAAAATGGGTGTCTGTTTGTCCGGATCAGTGAGTGGTAGATGTAGTATGTCGAAGTTATCGCCTCTAAGTTCACTTCTCCTCCATCCACGGTAGCGGGGGCCGGGTTATTCAGGATCCGCCCGATATGGTCAAGAGTCTAGCGCTAGAAGAGGAGTTTCTGGTCAAGAGTCTAGCGCTAGAAGAGGAGTTTCTGGGGGCAGCAGTCAGAACGACAAGACAGGAGGGGCCACTGTTCCTGTCATCGTTCTTTTTAGCGACCAAGAAAAACGGCACTTAACGGCCTATCTTGATTCTCAAGTCGCTCAACACCGATTACATCCGTCCTGTTCGGTTAACATTATGGATTCCCTGTCTGTGATTTTGCCCTTCTTCAGAAAAGGGCATGTGGGCGGCCTCCGTGGATCTGAAGGATGTATTTCTTCATGTTCCCATTCACTTGGCGTTTCGGCGTTTTCTGGCATTCAGTTACCAAGGAATGACGTACAGGTTTACGTCCCTTCTCTTTGGATTGTCCACGTCCCCTCGGGTGTTTACTCAGGTAGCGGGGGCAATGGTGGCAGAACTGCGAAAGCGGGGGTCACTTTGTTCGCTTATCTCGACGATTGGCGGATAGTCGGGAATTCCCGTCTTCAATGCATACGAAACCTGGAGGAGACTGTTTATCTTCTTCAGGAGTCGGGGTGGGTGATCAATTAGGAGAAGTCTCACCTGGATCCTATCAGTCGCTAGTGTATCTCGGCGCGAGGTTCGACCTGACGGTAGGAGGATTTAAAAAAAACTCGGATAGGGGAGTTTCGTTATACGAGACTTTCTCATCGGTGGTAACGTCGGCGGGAAGCACGGCCATGGTGTGGCTAAGGGTGCTCGGCGGACTTAAGGCAAGTCTAGTAGACTTCCGTTGCAGTTCCATCTCCTCTCCTTCATCATGGAAAGGGACTTGTTTGTCAGTTCCATCTCCTCTCCTTCTTCAGGGAAAGGGACTTATTTGTCCGGGTTCCGTGATCTGAGGCATTTCGTCCTCACCTCCGTTGGTGGTGTCTGGACAGGACGTAAACTTGTTCGAGGGAGTGGCATTCGGGGTTTATCACCCAGGCTTGACAGTCACTATGGACGCGTCTCTGTCGGGTGGGGATAATTTTACGAGTCAGGATCAGGTGTGTGGAATCCAAGCTTCACAGAAACCTCTTGGAACTGGAAGCGGTGGGGCACGCAGTCCGGTTTTTACAAGACTTAGCAGCGGGCTGTTGTCTTCTCAGACAACACATCGACGGTATATATTTGACCTCTCATCCCCTTATAACACCGGACTGGATCCCACTATACCAGCAGTGCTATATATTGGGAGTCGTCTTTTCTATCGCACCATCAGTTTCAGGTAAAAAAAATAGAGCTCTCGTTTAAAAAAAGGGGCTTGATTTTGGCAATGAAAGTGTTTTTTCTCCTGAGGCCAAGTATTTTTCGTTATTTTCACGTATTTCTGATTTCTTTCGCGCTTCTGTTTCTCAAACATTAGTTAAGAAGTACAATACATAATAGGTCCAACGTTGACGAGACTAGGCCATTTTGGTGGTAACGTTAGCCTAGCTTTGGCCAAGATAGGCGCGGCTTTTCAGTTTTGTCCCCTTGCGAGGGAATTTCTGAAGAAGTTGCCTCCTTGGCAGCCAGAGCGAGAAGACCTTACCTTTCACAATCGGAACTTGTGATTCTAGTTTATCAGGGTTCAGAGAGTGGTGCTCAAGGTACGAAGTTACTTCGACTTCTGTTCCTTTACAGTGGATTTCTTCTTTTCTTAATTACTGTTTGATTGGGGAAATCGGTCAGTACGATTAAATATTTTCGTTCTGACATTGGGGCTGTCCATGCTGGGTTTCCAGATGGCTCCTCTGGAAGATAATGGGGTCCTGGCACAGTTATTTAGAGGAATGGGTGTGGTTCGACCTGTGGTCCGCTGTTTAGTTCCGTCGTGGTCCTTTAATCCGGTCCTGAGGTCCCTAGCGGAACCTCCCTTTCAACCTGTGTGTAATTCCTTGTTGGCTGATTTGGCTCATAAGACTCTATTTTTAGTGGCGGCAGCTTCAGTCAGACGGCGAAGTTGTCTGTAAACTTTGTCGGTTAGACCGGGATATTTACGCGGAGAGCTTGATGGTGTTAGGCTTATTCCGGATCCGGTATTTTTGCCTAAAAAACAATACGTTGGACTTTATTTCAGGATATATTTTCATTCCTAAAATTGAGTCCATATCCTCGTTTTCAGAGGACAGGAAGTTGTGAAATGTCCAGAGATTTGTCGTCAGTCGACAAGGCTCTTCATTCTCCCTAGAACGCCTTTCTCGGCGGATACCATTTCCCGTTGGTTGGTGGATTGACATCATTGCTCATTAGGCCACTGGTAGAGTTAAGGCAGATCATGTTAGGGGTCAAGCGGCTTCTAATGCCTTTTTTGCAGGCGTTTCTGTTCAGGATATCCTGAAGGGGCAGCTTGGAAGATTCCGTCAACTTGTGTTGCTTGTTCGTGCGGTTCTTGCGGTTCCTGCCCGTATATCGGTCCTCCCACCGTCACTGCCGGTGCTAGACTAGTGGCATTAAGGATGTTGTTAGGGTAAGTATATGTCTATGAAGTGAATTCCCCCAAACTTACTAGTTTGGGTATTCACGAGTAGACTATACTTACCCTAACATTCCCGCATGCCCGCCCCCGATTTTTAGGGGCAGGGTTTTTGTACCTTTACCATTATTATTACTTTAATTAACGTTTATTAAAGGTGTGATCTTGAAAGGATTATTTTTTCACAGGTTCTCCGAGGAACTGTGATATTTTACCATTAGTTCTTTTACATTCCTTACACAACTCAGGATAATAGTTTTAAGGTTATTCGATTTTGCACTAGACCAAGTCGAAATTGTATTCATGACGAATGATATGCGGTAATGTTGACGGATTTATTTTTATGTGCTTAGGCCGACTACTGTTGGTTCGGTCTTGTGAGTTGATTAGGTAAGAGTTTATTATTACTATATTTATGTTTAGGATGTTTTGTTCATAAAGATGACTATACTGCCCTCTATAGAGCTATAGCCGGCCGTGAGGCGGGGCCTAAGAGGCGGAGCCTGGGAGATCGTGAGGCCGATAGGGGGAGTCTAGGTGTGTAATGTTCTCTATGTTATGGGAGTAGATTAGGAGTGGCATTAAGGATACTGTTAGGGTAAGTATAGTCTACTCGTGAATACCCACAGCAGTAAGTTTTGGGGAATGATTGCATATGTTTGTACACTTAAGCTTTGTGAACATAGATTATATATGTTATAATACTGCTGTTTGTAAATATATTGACATGTAATTAATTGTGTGAGTATACACGTGTTGCCAAATATACCCCATTTCATCTCAAACAATAAAATATACAAACAAATAACAAAATGTTATACATAATACATAAAAACAATATAATACATAGAAAATACGGATAATCCTAAAAAAATACCAGTGGAATACCAATAAATTTGTCTATATCATTAATCAAATTTAGAAATTTAACCAAACCCATAGTCTTGAGGAACACGACATGTGACATGTATCGACCAATATATATATTCCATACCTGCACCATTTTAACCAACTAATCATCCAACCATGAAGATAACTTTATTACGCAAACACCTAATTTAAAACGAGTCGCATATGAGGCATTTCACTAAAAGTATTACATATATAAACATAACATCAACCTATTTCCCAACATCCACATACATTGTAGCATATTTAAGGAATAACATACTATTATAAAGGCAGGATCCATTATTCCTAAAACATGATGATAACCAAGGATTCACGAACAACTACCATAAATGGTATCTTCCATAATATTACATAACACACTTCAGTAAAGGGAATCGTACTGCCTTTACCAGACTAACTACAACCCCCATTTTGTTATAAAAGTAGGGGTGTGTACAAAACGAAGACCTGAGACCTAAGACCTGTACAAAACGAAGACCCATCAGTTACAAAACAAAGACCCTGTACAAAACGAAGGCATAATACCTAATACCTGTACAAAACGAAGACCCTGTACAACATGAGGAGCCCACAATGATACAACTACCTGTACAACACGAAGACCCCACCAGGTACAAACGAATACCCAAAATGTGTACAAAACGAAGACCCCACCAGGTACAAAACTAAGATCCTGTACAAAACGAAGACCCCACCAGGTACAAAATGAAGACCCTGTACAAAACGAAGATCCCACCATGTACAAAACGAAGACCTGTACAAAATGAAGACGCCACTTTGTACAAAACGAAGACCCCAAATGTGTACAAAACGAAGAGCCCACCAGGTACAAAACGAAGACCCTGTACAAAACAAAGACCCTGCACAAAATGAAGACCCCATATATGCACGAGAATCCTCTTCGTTTATAATATAAAATAATCACACTTTTAATATTTGTTTCATTCAAATATACCCGAAATTTGACAAAACCACCCATCCCATTATGTGTAGTTAACGCATACCCACGCAACTATGTAATATGCAGGTGCTGAATAGTATGAATTGATATTGTAATTGCAAATATAGAGGTTCTGCACGTGATATCATTTCATCGAATTTAGCAGTATTTATTATACTAAAATACCTATGGCTATATATACACACATATATATATATATATATATATATATATATATGTATATATATATCACTTGTTGAGAAGAAAATGTCATTACTGACACCTCCCCAACTGTATCTGGCTGACATAGATGTTTCTAAACTTATAAGTTGTTTGATCTAGCCAAATCCCTTGATGTATACCCTCCAGGTAGACTTATTATTTCGAGTAATGGGACTCTGACTGAACACCTCTCTGGTTACGTTGATAGTGTTCTGAATCCTATATTACCTTCAATTATCAGTTGTATTCAAGATACTACACATTTCCTCCTACAAAACGTGGGCCAATTGATTCCTATCCTGCTAATTCTTTGCTCGTTACTTTGGACGTCTGTTCGTTATATTCCAATATCCCACATGGCGATGGAATTAACGCTTGCAGAAAAAAATATTGCAGCTAATGATTTTTTGAATGTTTTATTGATGATTTTGTGTATATCGTTGATTTCATTGTAAAGCACAATAACTTTCTTTTCAATGGCCAGCACTATTTAGTTGCAAACAAATGACACAGCTATGGGCACTAACATGGCGCCAAGCTATGCGATTATTTTCATGACTAATTTAGAGAATAGCATGTTATTCGCGGTTCATCTGAAGCCATTGCATTACTGTAGATATATCGATGATATTTGGCCGCATGGAGCATAATCCCTTTGTTCTTTCATTTCGGCCTCCAATGAAATACACCATACAATAAAATTTACATCAGAGTTTTCTGATATGCAAATCCCCTTCCTTGATGTTATGGTTAGTTTGAGTAATGATACCATCAATATTACCTTATTCTGCAAACTAACCGATACTCATAATTATCTTAATTTTGATAGTTCTCACCCAATGGACCTGAAGCGGTCTATTGTGTATTCCCAGTGTGTACGGATTAAACGCATCTGCTGGTCTGAAACTCAGTATGATAAGCATATTAGCAACTTAACGGGCTATTTGCTAAATAGTAGTTACCCAATGTTCCTAATAAAAAAGTGATATGTATGAAGCATCCAACCTAAGTCGTGACAACCTGTTGTTATACAGACCTAAGTCGGTAGATACACGAATTGCCTTGTTTTTTGAGTATTCAATCAAAACAGATGCACTACATATGTTAATACACCAGTAATTTGATTCATTGAATAATCGCAAGAAAACCATACAGGATTAGGCCAAAATATACCCAGTCGTAAAACACTTCAACGAATCCGGCCACAGCCTGTCAAATTTACAAAGTATATTGATAGACTGTGATTATTCTTCTCAGAAGACAAGGCTCAAATCAGGGAGTACGTGGATCCTGCAGCTGGAAACCTATTCCAGTGGTCTTAATAATGATCTTGGAATCTTGCGTGGTTTTGCTTTTGCGAATAGTCATTAGCGCGTATACGTGCGCTTGATCTTACATCCACCTGATATTTATGACATAACAACATGGTCAACAACCCAGTCATCCTCGAAAATATCGGAGGACGGTACGGTTAGAAATGAGCTGCTAAACACAATGAATGACTCAATCAATACTAGTTTGCTAAATTACCGGTTGTTATAATTATATTGCATTTAGGGTATGTTTTACATGAGTTATACGTGTTGCTACTATATATAGTCCTAGATGTATGCAATTGTTTCAATCTCCTTTTGGGTACATAATTCAGAATAGGGCCTTCTGTATATATACTAATTTGTTTTATATTACTGTGAACTGAGTGTACTATGATATACTCCTGTGTGGTTATTATACTCACACGTATGCATGTAAACTGTATTGTTATATAGTACGAATATTATCACAAACTGTTTTGACTTAGAACATACACTGCTCAATTTGTTTAAGTAACATGATACGTTGTTTTAAAATATTTAGCACCTACGAATAACAGTAATGCGTAAGAGGTCAGTGCCTAACCCCATGTTATTCTGCCTTAACTTGGACTATGGTATAATGGATTTTATAGGATACACTGTACAGTTTATTATTTTCTCACTTGGTTTAATGTGCTGAAGAAGGACACAGGTGTCAGAAATATACACAATTTAGTTGTTATATATATGGTACAATGACATTTTTTAAACTGCATGCGGTAAGTCTGCGGATTTCTACATACGTAACGTTTCAGGCTCCCGATTATATGTTACACTGATGATCCATACACAGGGTGAAACGGCATATCGTATATATATATATATAAATTGACATTTAATGTATTGTATGCGTATGAACTTGTCAGATACACAATTTTTCATCCAAAACAATAAATACAAACATATTGACTTACCAAGGAAGCAAAATAATATAGAACAACATAAACAATGTAATACATGTAATGCAGGGAAATACTACAACGTTGTAATATAAATATGTTGCATTACTTAGGCCTACCTGTCCCAACATAATATTTATACTACTTGGAATTCACTCCACGTATATGTATCATACATAGTTATATTGTAGGTATTTTCGGGCTTTACATTTAACCCTTCGGATTTTACCTTTAACCCTAACTTAACTAGAGGGCAATTTTAGTTTTCAGGTAATTTTGGTATTTTATAAAAAAATGCATGTGAAGTTTGCATTGTACCTTTTAAATTAGCCAATAATTACAAAATAACATATTATTAATATTGTTCGACATGTGTACAGGCCTACCGACTTTCAAGCCATTATAAAATATCAAGACAAAGTTGTTGGGGTTACTTGCACCCATTACCGAGGTTATATACACGACCGAACCTGGGCGTAATAAACAGTGTACACTCACGTCAAGTGAATTATATCGTAGTGTTAGAGTACGAATTACTGTGTATTATCTAATATGCCACTACCCATTTAAGTAATCCTCCATTGGGAGGTTGTGACGGGTTATGGGTTGTAGATTGGAACTAACTGTATGATATACATACACACGCAGCTTGTGAATAATGGAATATAGCATATTGATAAAACAATTTATGATAAGACAATTATATAGTACACTAATTATAATCAACCCATTCAGTCATATGTTTCCTGACATTCAGTGTTTGCTACTATTTCCCCAATAGTCTCTCTTAATACTGATAAATACAATTAGCATCACTATCAAACAAAATAGGCTTCTCCGTTTGCCTTACACTATTGTCTGACTATTGTGCTAAATATCAACTCAATTATACATCGGGTTGTCACATTACCGTGTATATTAGTAGATATTAACAATTTATGAAAAAATATATAAATATATAATAATATGAAGCTCTTCACACTAGTTAACAGCAGTGTGATAGATATTATTGTTATTATTACTATTATGATCCTTCCATCACGCATTGAGATTGATGGTGTCAAGTACCGACTCAAACAAAGTTATGATACTTTAGGTGGTTAGTTTCCGAACCATTATATATTAGTTCATTAGTTCACGCCTTATGAATTAATATGCATGACATGATCGTAGAAAACAATATACTCGTATATAATGACACAGTGCATCACTTGTATAAGTATGAACTCAATATAATATAATGTTCGGTTATACCGATTCCACATACGGAACGTAATTGTTACTACGTTGTATTATCGAAATAGCTTTACGAAATTCATCATAATATGACAGAACGTAGAGCTATTAACACATTATTGTTAGTTTTATTTACACCCCTACATTTTCGGCCTCAGATGTCAGAAGTGATGGTGACATGCACGTATGCACATACAAGCATGCCATTTCCAATGACAACATGATATAGGTCGTTAATAATACAAATAAACGTGACCGAATTATTATTTCAATTTTCGAAGAACCAACTCAAATAACATACCGTACAGAATATTGCATAATATAGTGATAGTTACTATTCAGAACACATACATAGTGTACATAGTTCGTGTAATTATAAAATACTACTTTACATTTCAAAGTAGTCAACACAATTAATTCTGAAAATCAATATCACGTGACGGATGTTATCTCCAATGATATTGGGAATATCATATGTAATCAAATGTAAGTTCCTACAAAGTTGATATGATTACAGGTATTTTTTATTTTTCTACTCAACTTTTTTTAAATACTGCCCTATGCATCCATTACATACATAACATCATATGCCAACAATACCGTACATATTTCATGTATGGTGATACGATATAAACCAGTACATGAGCGGTGTAGTGTCGTAGGGCTAACTATAATTGTTATTTTTAATTTCAATGCACTGGTGAAAAGGCATCGTACAACATGGTGTACATGTACTAATGTGTGTGTTTATTCCGACTGGACCTTTGGTGGAAAACGTTACAGGGTACCTGCAGGGAATACCGGACACTTAAAGGGTTCATACAGTGTGTTTGTAATGTTGTAGTTGATATTATATAGCAGAAAATTATCTACCAAATGCTTCAAACTAGAGTCAAATCGGACATTCCGTTCTCAATA
>JAODAI010509038.1:0-13228 GCA_027575025.1 Scotoplanes globosa
TCTTGATAAAGACGTTTGTAAAAAAATTGGCCTCCTAAATTTGAAAATTTCAAACATCAATATATTGAGAACGGAATCTCCGATTTGACTTTAGATTGAAGCATTTTGGAGATAATTTAAAAATTATAAAAAACTTTATGAACCCTTTAAGGCGTTATTCGGTTAGTAATAGAGTTTCCATTATGACAAATTTTAAATTTATACTAGTTTTACTATTACGTC
The DNA here is from genome assembly GCA_027575025.1 of Scotoplanes globosa. Taxonomy (NCBI): domain Eukaryota; kingdom Metazoa; phylum Echinodermata; class Holothuroidea; order Elasipodida; family Elpidiidae; genus Scotoplanes; species Scotoplanes globosa. The sequence continues at coordinate 223 of JAODAI010509038.1, forward strand.
CTATCATCTCATTAATAGTGAGCCACGTTTTCCTCAAATTTCGTTTATTAGTCTCAAAAAGATTGGCATAGTGATGTCTTTTAGCCATTGTAATAGTATTAGTCAATTTATTCTTATAGAAAGAATATTTTGACTTATTAGCTAAAGTATTTTTTTTTATATAAATTGTATATCATTTATTTTGTATACCAATAAATGTTAAATTGTCCGATGGTGATCCAAGTGGATTTTTTAAATGATTTTCAAGATTGTTCATGTCTTTTGAATTTGCAAGTATATTGTCATAAGGTGTTGACACGACATCAATTATATGATCATAAGCCACATTAGGATCGTTATAACAACATATGGTGTCCCATTCAACAGCTTGAATTGCAACAGCAAATCTTGGTAAAGGTCGAGCGGGAGGTGTCTCTCTTTACATAATATTTATCATTATCAGTAATTGCATTGTTGTTATTAATATTATTACGATAAACATGATATACAGGGAAATGATCACTTCTATCAGTAACAATAATACCAGAATTTGAAGTACATGATAAGTCATTCGAGAAATGTTATCAATAAGGATGGAGGTAGTTTCAGTAATCCTGTGGTTTAGAGATCGTAGGCAAGAAGAAGTATGAATATAATAAGTTAACAAAATCAGTTACATGGTTACCAATGTCATATTGAACAAGGTCTATATGTTACAGTCACCTAAAATAAAACATAATTTCTTTTCAGTATTAACAAGTATAAGAATTTGAGAAAAATCATCTATAAAGAGTCTACAGTTGGTTGAAGGTGGACGATAAATGACACCTATGATTAATATGTTGAGAACGCCTCCGGTGATTTCAATGAATAGGGATTCAAAGTGAATAGAGTTGATACTAAGGTCATTCCTAGTTGTACAGTTATATTTATGTTTTACATAAAGACCAACTCCACCACCGCGCACCTATCACAACAATTATTGCGAATGAATGTATATTGACAACAGATGTAGCAACACCATTGTGGATGTAGCAACACCAAATTTGCAGTGGGCATCATCATGCCAACTTATAAATTGTATCATGATTCTTGGAAAGGCTACAACTATTTATATGCACCAATGATAAATCAGAGTTATTGTTTAATGACAAACTATTACACACGTTAATTTTGTCAGTGTAAATACGTACCCATCTTGATTTAGAACGGCTTCATGCTCGTCTGCAAGTATAGAGTTGCTAAATAAGTCATTAACATTATGATTATTAGGAAAAAATATATTTATATCGTTAATTTGAATATTACCTCGGAATTCAGCCATTTGGACTGAAAATGAAAATAAATTATAAAGGAAAATGAATACATAGTTTTTGATTATTATAATCATGAATAATGAACATACATACAAATTACTACAAATATAATGTTGAGATATAAATCACCTCAAATCATATATATCGGAACCTATGAAAAGAGGTTCAGCCATGCAAGCGTCTCCAATATTAAACAAATCGTAAGGAATTTCTGTCTACGCTGTGAACCAAAGTTCCAGTTACTTCAGCAGTGAAATACTGTTCAGATCGTTTATACCCAGAAAGAGGTGGAAATACTGGGATGAGCATTGGTTTGCTTCAGCAGAGCCATATTAGTTGAAGTTATAAGTACCACGGCAGATTGTGTATTATGTCGGCATTCTTCATTTTTCCTCCAAAATTCATCACTTGTACAATGGTATATGACCAACTCCACATTAAATAAAGCTAATTGTCTCATTCTCTTTACTGTATCTCAACATACTAAACCAAGGGATGATATAATAACTGATCTGCCATGGTGCATCACACCGGTGATAGCAGAAATGCCTGTGCGGAAATATCATGTGCGGAGAGCCCTTTTAGGCTGGTAGCTCAGTATTTACATGTCCTATATATATGTAACATGTATGTATGGAATTATTATGAATCGGCAGCATTCAAATCAGTTCTGTTCAATAAGTATTTGTTAAACATTTTATTGCAATTTTTTTAGTATCATCTTTTTATCTTTTTATTTTCTACTTTTCTTTTCAATTACCGTTGCTCCATGACTGCAGTTGGTCGTTTGGTGTTGTTCTCTATGAGATTGTGACTCTGGGTGGTGAGCCCTATCCCGGCATATTGAACAAAGACCTACCAAAGATGCTCTGTAACGGATTCAGAATAGAACAGCCAGAACAATGCCCAGATGAATTGTAAGTATTGCAGCATGCATGGCCAGCAACATGTGCAACCATTGTAAATCATGCAGTTGATGTCATATACAATCTTTTATTATAATTATTGACCAACCATCAAGTAATCCATTCAATTTATGTAGATATATGTGAGGCGCCACGGCAGATTGGCTAGTATGTCAGCCTTCTTCAGTTTGAGATGGGGAGAGTTTCCTCCAAAATAGATCCCATATGGAATGAAATATGACCAACTCAATGAATAAACATCAGTACCTTTAGGGAAATAATATTTTGGTATCAGTTAAAGCTATGGTCTCAACTTCCTTTTGACACTAATATTTCAAGATGACCAAGTGCCGACATAATACCTGCTCTGCCATGGTGTATCACATATATGGTCAATATAGTGATGGAAATCAATTTATATTTCAAATGATGAACATAAGAATATTAACTAGCTAAATTATTTTTCCATATGATCTTCTAGTTTATGTTTTTCTGTGCTTGTCATTATTATAAAAACTACTTTAACATTACTTTTGAAATAATTTACAGCTTAGCGAATTGGTCTACCGATTATCATCTATATAGGCCTACGGATGCCAGTTTGGGAAGCAACAGATTATTTTGTTTAGACTTGTACAAATAAAATTGCTAGCAAATGATGTAAATAATCTGATGACTTAATAAAATCACCTACAAATTTCAATCTCCTTATATGGCAGAGATTCAAAATATCTAGAAATCCAAAATATCTAGAAATCCAAAATATCTAGAGATGTCCATGAGACGTGATCAATCAGTCTACATCGGAACACTTACCCACTACATTACCTGTCTTAATAACTATAGCGCCACCACGTAGTGAAAGGGAAATCAAAAATAAAAGTAAAACAGGGCCTTGACCAAGACCACCCCATGACACACATATAATATGACATCATTCCAGTCCACCGGTTACTGCAGTGAAGTCGTGCCTTGGAATTTTAGAGATATAAATTAATATTAAATATCGTTCTAAGTATCCTAGCTTGTTTTATTCTTACTTATTTCACTATTTAGGTTGTTAGTTTTGGTAGGAGATTTTATTGTGGGGCCTTAATATCGTTTTAAGAACGCGACTTCACTGCAGTGACCGGTGGGCTGGAATGATGTCATATCATATGATGATGTGTCATGGGGTGGTCTTGGTCAAGGCCCTGTTCTATTTTTATTCCCGATTTCCTTAGCACTACGCGGCGGCGCTATACAGTTATTAAGACAGGTAATGTGGTGAGTAAGTGTTGTTCCTCGTAGACTACAAAAACAAGGTAAGTTTTGAATAATCAATCAATCCCTTGTCAGTTTTGCAATGGTTTATATATTCCAGTACATACTAACTAACCATTAATTAGACTTGTCCTTGCAAGGTAAAGTTGGTCAAAAATGGAGTGCTGATGGCTAAATTCATGTGGCTCTAACTGGTGTATCAAATACTTTGGGACTCATATAACCTCTTTGAAAAGGAAACCTATTCAATCAATCAGATTGTGAAGAACCAGGAATAATTGTCTATTTCCTTTTTTTATGTTTTAGAACAAATGTAATTTCAAATTTTATGTTACAATATATAACCCTGAGTACATAATAATGTAAGTTTGTATGAAGCATTTGTGTGTTTTTCTGCATACTAATTTGCAACTCTTATTTGTATACAACTCGTGTATGTCAATCGCTTTGTGTGATAGAATGGCCAAGATGATCACCGAATGAATCAATGGGAACCAATTAACCTTTGACCTTTTCTCCTAGGTACACCATGATGCTAGATTGCTGGCACGAGACGTCAGATCAGCGTCCCTCCTTCACCAAGCTCCGTCTCCAGCTAGAGTCCCTCCTAGAGCTCCACACCCCCTACCTGAGCCTGTATGCCAGCCAGTCTCATATATTCCACTGCCTGGATGACATCAGTGAGGAGAGTAGTCATGATGACACAGAGGAGGACTCTATCGATGGCAGGCTACACGCCATGTTAGTAGAGACAACTGTACTGCCTACAGCGGCTAAGGGGTTAATGTGTGGCATATCACCCGTCAAGATACTAGCCACCGAGTCGCACAGTCTCTCGCCACTACAGATGATAGGACAGTACCCTGAGTGCCCTCTACCCCCGATACAGAGGGGCAAACCAAAGAGCCTGTCCCCGCTACAGATCCTGTATGCTAATAGTAGCGCAGAGTCCAGGCCCAGCATGTGTGCCATCTTGCCCGGTAAGGACTCGTACTGCAACCACCTGTCACCACTACAGATACCACAGTATGCGAACAACAGCTACGATCCAACGCACAACGACATCAAGATTGACCACGACGAGAGAGATTCGATGCTGGAGGCGGAGTCAAACGACGAGGACCAATCGAATCGCTCCTCGACGCTGGACAACTCTGCTGAGTACGTCAACGGCTCTGTGGAGTACGTCAACACTGGTGTGCGTGCGACCGTTGGCGGTCAAGAGGAGGTGGTCATGTCCCTGCTGTCCAGTCCGGACAGCTGTGACTCTGGTGTGGCCATAGACAATGTCCGGTTCATGTACGATACCAGAGAGAGGGTGATGATGGAGTACGTGGGCGATGAACAGATTGTATGAACGATGTAGATCACACGTCAGTTACCCTGTAAATAGGATCATGTACAGTGTACAGCATAGATATAATGAGGAGATGGGAATAAGGACAGACAGTATAGATATAATGAGGAGACGGGGATAAGGACAGACAGTATAGACATAATGAGGAGATGGGATAAGGACAAACGGTATAGATATAATGAGGAGATGGGGATTAGGACAGACAGTATAGATATAATGAGGAGATGGGATTAGGACAGACAGTATAGATATAATGAGGAGATGGGGATAAGGACAGATGATAGAGATATAATGAGGAGATGGGATTAGGACAGACAGTATGGATATAATGAGGAGATGGGATAAGGACAAACGGTATAGATATAATGAGGAGATAGGATTAGGTCAGACAGTATACATATAATGAGGAGATGGGGATTAGGACAGACAGTATGGATATAATGAGGAGATGGTATAAGAACAGACAATATATATATAATGAGGACAGATGATGAGGACAGATGATGATGGTCTTATAAACTGCAGGTGCTGTGCCAATTATTGGCTGGATGTGGACAGAGAACAGTAATCAATGTGTACAAATAAACGATAGCTTTAAAGAGAAAGAGACTAGTGAAATTCAAATTAAATGTGACCCATATTAACTCCAGCTGGATGTGACTGGTATGTCAAATGCTTTGTGTAGCTCACTGCCATCTCCATCTGTCTGGTTAGCTCAGTGGGTAGGAAGTTCCCAAAGTCATGAGTGTGAGTACACAGAGTAGAGTGATTATGATTATAGTCCAAGTGGATCTAACTGGAATATGAAAGGCTCATATAGTCATGTCGTTGAAAGAGCCATGAAACCTAATCAATCAATTAATGAATTGCTGCTGAAAAGCAAACAAGAATCGTAATCGATCAATCACATATAAATAAAACTAAAAATGTATGTTCATGTCAAACAAAACTAGATACTGTAACAATGACTTACAAGCGTGTATTTGTCTTGTTATTCCTGACTGATATTCTAGTGTCTGTCACTGATATTAAAGGTTTTGTATACTTCCCATTACCCTGTTGTTAATATGAGCTAGAAAACTGTTTACCCTGTTGATAAAATGACCTAGAAAACTATTAGTTCATTGCATGTAGCATTGGACTTGTGATCATAAGTTTCAGAGTTTGACTACAGGGTCCTGATCACTATATTCCTGTCTCTGTGGTATACTGAAGGCTTTGCTTTGGTTGGCCTTTCTGGTCAGGAAACCAACCATTCAAATCTATCACAAAACTGATCAACCAATTATTATTATTTAAATATCACATCATGGATGTGTACTTCATTACCTCCTGTATTGAAATGTATGTACCAAAGTAATTGAAGTAAACGTCACCAAATTCAACTCTTGTATATCCATTGTTTTCATAACATATATGGCTTTATTCAATTATGTTAAAACGTTAAACATTATATCTAACATTTTACCTATTTATTTTGAGCATCTACCTCATCTGTTTATATTTGCTGTATTCTGTTGCCAATTCCGACTTCAAGTAAGATAACTTTTAAATAATTCTTTAAAGATATTTCAATAACTTAGAAATTATGCTTCTAGATTTGAGTAACAAAGTAAAGTTAATGGTCTCCTCGTCCCCATTTTGCTCTTAGATTTCAATATAAAGTTAATGGTCTCTTCGTCCCCATGTTTCTCTCATATTTCAATATAACCAAGGACTGATATGTGTGTCACCTGCTGCCATGGCCCATCACTTGCACAATGATCCACTAGTACTGACAAATGTGTATGTAGGAGAATATATATTGAAATTGAAAGAGCTGTCAGTGTAAGATCATATATAGTATCGGTATTCATTAGTGGTAGGTAACAGAAGGTCGGTGATTATCAGTTTAATTATGCCTGCACTGACCCTGTTTGAATAAAAGAAGCAAAGTCTATAATATAAGGTAATAATATTTGTTGATATGGGGACCTGCTAAGACTCGCCCAATTCATTAGAGTCCTACCATTTGAAGTGGACTAGCATTTGCCTAGCATCTTAATGCACAGAGTACTCACATTACGTTGTCATGCATGTTACAATGGGTTCTGCGATATTACAAACAATATTGTGATATACCTGTAGGCTTTGATTGTTCTCTGTGATGTAAAAATGCTGTATATTTGTAGATATTTTCATGATAATACGAACCTTGAAAGACATTGGTACTTGATTCATATATCTATTTTCATAATGAATATTAGTAAATGCAGTTCACCTGCATTTTTATCAAAATACAAGGGTTGACTTATGACTACTTGGGTTGTCAATATAGACATATTATATCCATTGGTCGGAGCGGAAAACAGCGGCGTAGCGAGGGGGGACATTGCACCATGATCCCACCCCTCAGGATTTTTTTTAAATAAAAAAGGGGAGAAAAGGAGTAAAAATGACAATAACGATGAAAAGTGAAATTTTGTGAACACAATCAAAATGTTGCACCATATGTAAGAACACTTAGCTGAGTGTAACAGACAGATCAGTGGAATGAACATATTGGTGGACTGCATTCCCCCACTCCTGTCCCCCATCAACAAATCCGTAGCTACGTCGCTGGCCCTACCAGTAATATAACAAGCCATATCCGAATTGATCATAAGACGTTGTTTGAACAGCTATCTCAGTCTTTATGAGGACATTTTCTTGTAATCATATTATTATTAGATAATAGTATCACTAGTATTGTTTTCTTGCAATCATATTATGAGATAATAGTATCACTAGTATTGTTTTCTTGCAATCATATTATGAGATAATAGTATCACAGTATTGTTTTCTTGCAATCATATTATTATTAGATAATAGTATCACTAGTATTGTTTTATTGTAATCATATTATTATTAGATAATAGTATCACTAGTATTGTTTTCTTGCAATCATATTATTAGATAATAGTATCACTAGTATTGCTTTCTTGTAATCATATTATTATTAGATAATATTATCACTAGTATTGTTTTCTTGTAATCATATTATTATTAGATAATATTATCACTAGTATTGTTTTCTTGAAATCATATTATTATTAGATAATAGTATCACTAGTATTGTTTTCTTGTAATCATATTATTATTAGATAATAGTATCACTATTATTGTTTTCTTGTAATCATATTATTATTAGATAATAGTATCACTAGTATTGTTTTCTTGCAATCATATTATTATTATATAATAGTATCACTAGTATTGTTTTACTATTCCAGTGGCTCTAACCTGTATACCAAAGGCTTTGGGTGGCTCATTAAACCTCTGCATTGTTCTTCACCTATCAGTTTTGTTTGTTTGATTGGATCTATCCAATATGAACTTGAAAATTATCCTAAAGAGGAGTTTGCCAGACAGTCACATGTTACAAAGCCACAGTTTAAATGTCATAGCAGAGTAGGAAACTATAACCCAGAAACTAAGACAACAATTTTTCTGGTTTGATCAGCGCTCAGATCCGAACCCACGGCCATATGATAATAATTGGCTTATTTAATTTTACGAAGCTAAACCGCCGAGTTGTCATCCAATTGTTGGTAAATTTGTGTGTAGTGTGTCGTTAAATACGTATCAAACCACTGTACTGATTTATGGGTGAATATCGCATTCGATGCCACCCTTGTCAGATGCAGCAATCACATCACCGAGGGACCCGACCTCACTGTAGCTCACTTGAGCCTGGAATCAGCAGCTGTATAATCTGCATAAGCCCCAGTGAGCACAGGGTCGGGTCTAGTAGTGTGTTTTTTATTAGAGAGCAATCAGGTTTTCCCATGTGAACGAAATTAAGTAAAAAAAATGGCTTCAAATTTATTAATTGGATGACCACCGACGTAAAGTTGTAATTTAAAAGCCTTTGCTTCTCCCACTTTGGTGGTCACTTAGCGTCGTAAAATTAAATAACTTTTCCAGGTTGATTATCATTATGTAATAGGCCTACCCATTGTTATGCGTATACTATGTTTTAATAAAAATGTCTCATTATTTAACTGTTGTGCAATGTGTATATATGATGTTATAGTTATGCTGTGTTAAATAATAAAAATGCTGTAGAAATTGAGTTATACCTGTAAATATGTGGAGATACATTCCAATGAAAACGGTTCATTCGTGGTTCTTTCTTTACTATTTATTTCTTATTTTAAAATGACAAGTGTGTTTGTTATTTGTGTAATCAGTTAGCTGAGTAGATAGAGCGATGGATTTATTATTAATTAAATTACAGGGTTTGGCCAATAGGTTCAATATTGAAATAGAAGACACAGCTTTCACATGACCTTAGTTTTGGAAACTATAGGAACACATTTAAAAAAGATTTTTTTTTGGTAATTGTGTTATTCCAGCATGTATTTATGAGCTTGAGACTGTGGCTCTGTCTGGAGCTCACCAGCAGCAGCACCTTCAAGTGTGTGAAAATAATTGGATGAGAAAGACTGTGGGAGTTAAGCGGGTGGATAGGAGAAGGTTAGGATGATATATGGGGGGAGATTGGGATGAGAGGTTGATAAGGGGACGCATGTGGTGGGCTGGGTATGTAGAACATATGGATGGAGGGCGACTGCCAAAAATGGTAATGTCGCACGTGGAAGCTGGTAGAAGGTATAGGGGGAGGCCTCAGTTGAGATGGAAGGACTGTGTTGAGAGGGATTCTAGGATAGCGGATTACGGTTGGAGGAGGGTCATGTCTTTCTTTGGATAGGGGGAGCTGGGGAGCTTTGGCCAATGATGCGTTTTTTTTACTAAATAAAGAAATTATCATACTTTTTAATTAATTGCTGATTGAATATATGTGACCCATCACTCCAACTGTAGGTGGTTGCCACAAAAATGAAAATGCGTTTTATGGTTTGTCGTTGATAATAATAATATGTGATGTACCATGGCAGATCAAGTATTATGTCGACCCTGGGTCATGTTGAAATAATGGTGTAAAATGAAAGAGGGGGGCAGTAGCTTTAATTTGCTACCCAAATCAAGAAAGTATTAATTTTCTGAGTTACTTCATATTTGTAATGAAGTTGGTCCTATTCCATTGGACTTGTGATATATTTTTGAGGAAAGCCTCCCCTATATATCTCAGAATGAAGAATGGCGATATAATACCCGATCTACCATGGTGCATGACATAGTATATCTAAAGACATAGCTATGAATTGTGATGATATGTGCTGCTTGTCATTCACAGGCAATGTAATATAGTAAATATACAAGTCTATTAATTAGACAATCAATGAAGAAGAACAATAATAGTTCACTTTTTACAGAAAATTATTTTATATAACCTGTATGTTTGCTTCTATTGTTTATCCTCCACCTACATGAGTGTTGTCTACCTGGTATATGGCCTGGGATAATAATCCCTAGAATAATCCCTATGCTGTTCCTTTGAATGTATTTATTATAAGACTCCTGAATTACTGTTACATCTAACCGGTATCAGACCGGTTATCCCAGTCGATTATATTCCAGTGGCTATAACCGGTGTATCAAAGGCTTTGGGTGGCTCATAAAACCTCTACACTGAAAAGAGCCAAGAAACATTATCAACCAATCAGTGATCTTTGATCGCAAGGTCAGAGATTCAAATACTATAGGATGACAATATTCCAGTGACTCTAACTGGTATATCAAAAGTTTGGGCGGCTTATACCAGACCGGTTAGCTCACTTGATAGAGCTTGGGACTTGTGATCGTAAGGTCAGGAGTTCGATTACGGAGTGATGATATTTATATTCCAGTGGCTCTAACTGGTATATCAAAGGTTTGGGTGGCTCATATAGTCACTGCCAGGAAACCTATTGATCAACCAATCATATAATCTTGTTTTTGAAAGGGCGATGAAACCTAATCAATCTATCAAATATCTCAATTTTCAATTATCCCAATTGTTAAATATACAACAATTACTTACCACCATATTAAAATATATGTTTAGAGATGATTTATTCTTATGCTTACTATTTCAGTGGCTCTGACTTGTATTAAAAGGCTTTGGGTGGCTCATATAATCTTGTTATCGAAAATGGCCATGGAACCAAATTAATCAATCAATCATTGATCCAGGCATTATTATATTGGTTTATGATTAGAGGTATTCATTGATTACTTGTATTTCAATAGTAGATGATCAGTTTATCAAACTTGTAATGCGGTATATTTCAGATCACTTTTCTCAAATTTGTAAAGCGGTATATTTCAGATCACTTTTCTCACAACACATGATGTCACATGTATTGATGTATTGATCCATTGAAAGAATGGTGTGAAATAGTAATAAAGGCAATCAAATATATGTGACATGGAATTGAATGAACTGCTGTTTTCATTATCGTCATTGCCACCTATTAGTTACATTATGTCTATTAATATGTATTTCTTATTGCGGTAAGGGAAGTTTAATATGCAAATAAAGAATGAATTTCAGTGCAATAGTTCAACATGTTACAGGAAATGGTAACAGACCTACAGAAACAAGTTGAAACAAAGTTGAATCTACAATCTTGGTCATACCTGTTGGGATACTTTGCTAACTCCAACTATATTTTTACTGAAATGCATGCCTTCTCTTTCATTTAATAAGCAACAGTCCGCTGGTCCCTCTTCTCCATTTAATGACATGCATTTTTGAATATATATTACATTTTAACTTTAATAACTGGTCAAAATCTTGAAACTTGCAAGATCCGTGTTCTGTGTGCTAACCTCGCACACATGCGACCACACACAATCTACATCGCACACATTGCCAAAATGCATTTTCCATTATGGATGGAATATGTGCAACTAAACTAGGCATAAATATCGTTCATGACTTTCTGTGCACTGGTCTATGTTATAGCAACCCCAATGTGCAATAATTAGATAAACAGTGTTTATCAATAACCCAGTTATCAAAAACACTGTTTATCGATAAACAGGATTTTTTACTTGATAAACTAGGTTTCGATAAACAGTGTTTTTTTTAAACTGAGTTTTTCAGTAAAAATAGTTAGGCTTGCTGATACACATAGTTAATTCAGATAAACACAGTTTATCAGATAATAAACCTAGTTTATCTACAAACCGAGCTCTGTTTATCCATAATAAACAGAGTATGTTGGTAAACCCGGTTTGTCTGGTGAAGAACATGGTTAATTTAGAGAAACATTGCTTTTCAATAGTTAAACAGAGTTTATCAGAAAACACTGTTTTTATATTTAAACCTTATCTTTTGATAAACTCAGTTTATGGGTGGAAAACATATTTTATCTGAGTGAGATAAACAGTGTTTATGTAATAATTGCACATTGGGCTGACCATAAGTTTCTGTGCCAAAAATATATACAAATTACAACACGTCTGTTCCCATATTCATAGATGGTCAATACAATACTAGTATCATCTGGGGCATACCTTGGAGCACTTTCCCCTTTGGGTAAGAAATGTTGAATCCTTTGGGGAATTTTAAATATATATTTTTTATACATTGGGAAAATACAGGGTATGATATAAACACAACGATTTCCCAGACAAAATGAATATTATTCTTCCATGACAGACGCTAGACGTCCCTAACAGTGCAGATTTGTTTCCAGACAGAGGGATGAAATAGGGCTTAATCTTGTGATATTGGCCTTTTATTAATAAATAAAAAAAATCCAGCCATGCATATTAAATGCCAGTTGGATTCTTTGTATAATTGTAATACACTTTATGGCATTTATGAGAAATGGAAAGAGTCCCCCCCCCGTCGGGGAACGTCTCCCCGTCGGGGGATACCCTGGTGCCGCAGAACTTAAGTTATATATGCTTCGTGCACAATACATTACACGCATGTAAAGATAAAATTCATCTGAAAAGAAAAAGAAACCTCCATTCATTGGAGTATAATTATATTAAATTTTGCTCTGAAATTTCGGGCTACGTATAGCAATCGATGTAACGTGATCAAACGAAAATAATTGCCTAATATAATTATAGAGATATAACTGACTATATATTTCGTTGTCCATCCAGATAAAGGTCGATGTTTGCACCAAAACAAAAATCCAGAAAGATAATTTGCCTGACCTTTCAAGAAGGTCACGGATCATACACTTGTTGGTTCTGTTTAACGGCTCATTTCTAACCTTCCAGTTTAATAGCGCCGTCCTCGGAATTTTTTCCTAGTCGAG
>JAODAI010509149.1:0-13228 GCA_027575025.1 Scotoplanes globosa
CCTCATGTTATCAATCTAATTGTAATTGATCAAATATAATCTTAAAGTTTAACATACTTGGTCAATTAACACGTTCATTCATGCGTTCATTGTTTATTCGATCCAAAATTCACATAAAAATACAACAAATTACAAACATATAATATAGCAAAAAGGATCGGGGCAAGTAAACGAAAACTAATTTTTTATAACCCGAAGGTCTACATTGCCAAGATAATATATACAACTAAAATTACCCCACATGCATTTACCAATAAAATTAATTGGTATCATTTTAAAACGATTATAGATTAACGGTTTTAATCTCAGATTATAGGGAACCTTGCCACGTTTGATGCACAAGATAAACGGGGGGTACCATGCCTTTAAATGTTTTCCCGTTTAGCAAGCTGACCCTGGTTTGGGAATACCATATCAAATAATAAGTAAAACGAAGGTTTCATATAAGTTCAATAAAAAAAACATAAAACCTGACCTCTGTACACGCCCATGTATTACAGTAATGTTTCTATTTTCTTGCACCGAATAAAACAGCGCCCTCACATTTCAACAATTTGTGACGGACTTCTACTTACTTGATTGAGATCATAAAATGAATGAATGATTGATTAAGTTTCCTGGCCCATTTCAACGCAGTGGTTATATGAGCCACCCAAAGCCTTTGATATACCAGTTAGAGCCACTGGAACTTTCCTGGAACTTTTTTTAAAAATAAGGCTAAGCCTATGATATAACTTGGACACAACAAGTTGCAACATGTTCTACAATATGTATGAAAGTTAATTAATGATAATATGCTCTATAGTATGTGAGAATGCTATAGTATTTGAGAAGTCTAGATAGCCCAGTGGTAAGGGCAAGGACTCGTGATTGTGAGATCACAGGTTCGGATCCCAGCGCTGCTGCTGGTTGTCTCGGCTTGTATCCTTGAGCAGGGTACTTTGTTTCGATTGATCTGTAGCCACCTTGGTCCACCGAGGAGAGTAGGTTGACGTCAGGAAGGGCATCTGATCACTAAGGGCTACAACTGCTTCAGAAAAGTCCTTGCATTAGTAAGGCACCGCCTAAGCCTCACAAGAGGAGTGACAAGACGTTAAACAACTTCAGTATGTGAGAATGCACTAACTTTGATAATAAACCTTACAATCATAATTTTATTTCATAATATTCATCTTATTATCCAAACATTACTTTCTTGGAATGAGCTCTTTTGAATATTTTTCAGTCTTAAACATTATGTGAAATCCTGAAGGTGGTTACCATCACATCACAACCAACACTAAAATGTTTTTAAAATATTTTTGAGGCAAGTTTTTAGAATATATACATCCCCACTAAAAATATTTGGGGCATGGTTTAATTATATTTTCTCTCTTGTTTTTTTTCCATTTTGATCTATTTTATATATAAAATTGCACTATATGAGATGAGGCATTATATCAGACCTTGGTCATATTGAGATATTAAGTGTTAAAGGAAAGATAATTTGTTGGTTGTGTTTAACGGCTCATTTCTAACCTTCCGGTTCAATAGCGCCGTCCTCGGAATTTTTTCCTAGGCGAGGATCACTGGATTGTTGACCATGCTCCAACACCATACGCTGAACATCAAGCGAGAAGGCAACATGTACCATTTTTAAAGTCTTTGGTATGACCCGACATCCAGGGGTCTCGAACCCACGCGGTCACGAAACCACTATATGGTCTCCCGGCTTGCAAGCGGATGCTCTAACCATTGCGCCACGCTAGCCGGTAGAGAAACGTGTGAAAATGTTCACCAACAGTGAAAGACCATGCGTGTATGAACGAACTGACTATACAACGGTGGCAGTGTCCCACTTTATTTCAAACGTATTACAATATAAAATATAAAACCCACCTGAATGAATAGTGAGAGTTGCAGTCTCAGTTTGTGACACGTATCCCGTACGGTGGCCAAGAGGGGCTCCTTGGGGTCGGGATACTGGTTACACCAGACCAGGGTCAACGACGATATCACATCACAGCGGAACACCGTCTGGAATTGACCAATCCCTGCAGAGGATACCGCATCAGCTAAATACAGGCAAAGATAAACACACACGTTGAAGAAGTAAATTATATTGGCAGTGTTTGATTACTTAAGTTATTTTTAGGATATTGTTTAAAGGGTATGATTTTATGGTTGTTGTGAAACCCGAAAGGGGTTTAACAAGTATACAACAGAAGCAGAAGCAGAAGCAGAATTAGATGCCATTTCAAGTTCAAGGATATTGTTGTTAAGATTGTACAAGCAGATAGTTACGCCTCATCTGGAATATGCTATTCAAGCTTGGAATCCGTTCCTAGGATAGGATAGTTCTGGAGAGTGTTCAAAGAAGGGCTATTTAATTAGTTAGTTCCCTTAGTTCTCTGTCGTACGAGCAATGATTGACTTATCTAAAGCTTAGAACTTTAAAACTTTGACGTGTTCGTGGTGATCTTATTCAGGTGTTGCGCGTCCTCCCGCCGTGCAATCAGCCCCACTGACCACGCAACCCCCACCCACCAACACATAAGAGAGAGAAAGGGAGAAAATAAGTTCAATGATTTCTTTACGCTGTCCGATTATTCTGGTACTAGAGTTCATAGTCTTAAACTACGTAAGGAGTATTCCAGGTTAGATGTTAGGAAGTTTTCCTTCTCCCAGAGAGTTGTTGATGAGTGGAATGGCTTGCCAGAGTCATTGGTTCACACGGATTGTGTCAATGCCTTTAAGAATGGTCTTGATAATTATTTTTGTGACTGTGGACGGGGGTAGCTGGTCCACTCTAGGGTTGATGGAGGTTCAGGATCATATTATGAGGACTAGGTCTTTGATGATCCTTTCTTACTTAACTAAACTTAAATTAATGAATGAATGAATAGGTTTCCTGGCCCTTTTCACCGCAGTGGTTATATGAGCCACCCAAAGCCTTTGATATACCAGTTAGAGCCACAGACTGTAATATAAACATCACTCCAGATTCGAACCCCTGACCTTTCGATCATAAGTCCAATGCTCTATCAACTGAGCTAACCGGTGAGACAAGGACCAGCTGGTAATCCATCCGACAAGAGAGATAACAAA
Source organism: Scotoplanes globosa (assembly GCA_027575025.1). Lineage (NCBI taxonomy): Eukaryota > Metazoa > Echinodermata > Holothuroidea > Elasipodida > Elpidiidae > Scotoplanes > Scotoplanes globosa. Next base: position 3,088 of record JAODAI010509149.1, read on the forward strand.
CGACAGATCAACAACAAGGTTACATAGTGCCAGATAGGTTAATTATAACTCGAGTGGAAGTGGTTAACTACTAGAGTAATTAGGATTACCTCTCAGACACACCTCAAACAGTCCTGGATGAATGAGGCGGACAATTTATAACTTCCCGAGGAGGAAGGGAACATAAAGAAAGAAACAAACACACAGAAAAATAAATAAACAAACAAACCAAAAACAGAGGGGTGAGAGGGTGAGGGGACCTCTCGGTAACCCCAAACAGTCCTGGATGAATGAGGCGGACAATTTATAACTTACCGAGGAGGAATGGAACAGAAAGAAAGAAAGAAACGAACACACATAAAAAAGAAATAAACAAACAAACCACAAACGGAGGGGTGAGAGAGTGAGGGGACCTCTCGGTAACCCCAAACAGCCCTGAACGAACGAGGCGGACAATTTATAACTTCCCGAGGAGGAAGGGAACAGAAAGAAAGAAACGAACACACAGAAAAAATAAATAAACAAACAAACCAAAAACAGAGGGGCGAGAGAGTGAGGGGACACTACCTGTAACTATGACACTTACGGCATCGCCTCCATTAGGCTCCAACATATCCCAGTTCGTGTAGTCGACGCTCGTACCGTCCACCCACCGGAACACAGAATTGTCCGTCTTGTCGCTCAGGCCAATCCAGAGGCGGAAGGGGATACCTTTCATTTTGGTTATAATGAACGCTGGTGGTTGAATATAAACAGGATATATGTGTTGTTTACTTTGATTTTTGTAATTAAAATACAGGCGTATATTTCACCGTGTTTCCTACTTCGCACATAATATTGTAAAAAAAAATATTTTAATGACTATTGTGGACTTCATATTTCTTCAAACTCTTTTCATGGTTATTATGCTTGTAATTTTTTTTAGTCTTAACTCTTAGCACGCTGACTCAAATGTAGCTGTTTCAATGACTATTGTGGACTTCAGTTTCCTTAAAATTCTTTTCATTTTAACATGGTTACGTTTGTAATTAATTTAAAAGATTTTTAATCTAAACTTTTATCACACTGACTCAAATGTAGCTGTTTTCACTGTGCCACTGAACCAAATGTAGCAATTTTGTGTGAATAGTTATCCCACAGTAAACATACAATTGCACTAGTGCATGAACTTATGTTGTCAAAAGTTACTACAGAAACGTTATAGACAATGAATTCTTTGTTCCAATTAGCGTACCAAAAATATAATTAATTTGGAAAGTTAATGTACCAATTCTATTCAAATAAGTTGGGTAAACTATTTTATTGGGTGACTTCATGTTATTACGCATGTGCGTACGTAGTACGTGTACATACACACGTGCGCAGTGCAGTGAACGGCTCTGTACGATATGATACGATGCGTGTCGAACGTATAAAACCGAAACCCAACCCACATGCAAATTGCTAACGCAGACAAACATGCCTGTTCAAAGCACGCGCATGTGACATATTCTTGCCAATAGCGCGCGTGTGGTATGTATACTTTAGTGTACTCCTGTCAGAATCAGACACTTTCATTAAATCTGCTCCTTTTCAAATTAAATTACTTCAATACGTTTAACTCAAACTTGATCAAAGTATATATGATACAGTTGTATATAATTTTAATCTGCCTCTAGCAATACCAAACATAGTATGGAACGCCAGTTTTAGCCTACGTAAAATAATAGATAATCGGGGAGTCCCCAAATGGCTTGTATAGTCGCCATCCGTGGCTGACAATACAACTTGAATGGCTTATCTAGTCGCCATCCACCATCCATGTGATAAGAGTTAAACGCCAATTTGTTATTTAGTTTCTTTTATACGATATGATATAAAACGGTGCTAGGGAAACTACCCCCCGCCGGTCAACTACTCCCCGCCGGTCAACTACTCCCCGCCGGACAACTACCCCCACCGGACAATTCTCCCCCGCCAGACAACTAACCCCCGGATAATTATCCCCCGGACAATTACCCCCGGACGTCCCTAACCCTGGCACCAACTATAACCCTAAAAGGTTTAAATGTTCTGGGGGGTAATTGTCCGAGGGATACATGTCCAGTTCGGTATTTGTCCATGATAGTTGCCCTGACACGTATAGAACATGCAATTTTACTAAGGTTCAAATTTATTCACATAATGTCATATGATACATCAAAACAAAAACATATTACAACTTGTGATAGATAATTAAGAACATATGATGGACACCAGAAAAACATAAAATGCTTATCAAAGCTGGTGCTCCAAAAATATAAAAGAAATATAGATATATATACAAAAAATAATGAAAAGGAGTGACCGATAACACTGTATACATGATCAAGTAACGATAAACGCGACATCAATATTTACCATAGTCAGGTAATGTTAATTAATTCCTGTGTTTCTGGTCAATCAATTTGTCTGGCTCTACATAACCTTGTTGTTGAATAGAGGCCGGCCAAACATCAAGTAACTGAGTAATATTTGAGTCAGTTACTTTGATATATATGTGATGCACCATGGCAGATCAGGTATTATATCGGCCCTTGGTCATATCAAGATATTGGTGTCAAAAGAAAGACAACACCATTATCCTTATTTTTCTGACCTGTACCATGCAAAATCAATAAAATATTATTTTTCAAAGTTACTGAATTTGATTAATTGATTTTGTCATATTTCATTGAACATACGATATATTTTAAAGAAAACCTCCCCTATCTCAAAATGAAGAATGCCGACATAATACCCGATCTGCCGTGGTGCCACATATAATGAAGGTGCAATGAGTATTTATACTTTTGAAAACAATACAATTAATATGGATCTATTCCACAAAATATATGAGTACTTGACATCTTCTGTTTATATAAAGTTTTATTTTTTCTGCACCTTATATAATCATTGTATGTGTCATCAGGAATCCTAAATTTATTATTTTAGTTGAATGGGATACTAATTACAAATCAAATTACAATAAGGACATAAATTGTATACATAATTCAATTAATTAACCTCTTGATCAAAAGTAATTTTAGTTGCACAATTAACCAATTTTTATCAATTTGTGTGATGGAATTGTGTATAGCTTCTATGTTGTTCATCGTTTTTGTGTGAAAGATAATTATCTTAGAATTATGTAACTAATCGCTGTATATTTTATATATTATATAGATATACATTTATATACATTATATATAAATGTAGTATTGTATGTACATTTATTTATGTAGTCTTAAATAATGTAGTCTTGAATATTTGTATCCACTTTAGACATTGAATGCTGCAATATGGTGTCATTTTAATATCAAATGTTGTATACTACTTGTAAATATGGGTACATGAATATAAAACTCATAGTGCCTACACAACTTGTACGAAATGTACAAATTTATATGTTTTCTCCATGTACATCAGCAATAAATAGGCCTACTGTTTACATCATAGAAACGTTCATAGCTTCAAACAGTTAACGTCGTAATTGATATAATTTTACCAGTTTATGCCGTAATTTAATGTTTGTCTTGTAATACACCTATAATCTTAGTTTTTCTTTTGAAGCTACTACTTAATTTGTACTCAATGATATAAATTACTGTGAAGTAAACATTTGATTCATTGGAGTGTATAAGTACATGTAGTACATATTATGAGTGTGGTGAAATGATATCTATGTTTGTGTAAAGTTTATGCCTGAGTAAACCCCAAAATACTGAATTAAAGTGGTAGATGAGGTTAAAGCTAGATAGTGTTAACTAAATAAATACATGCATCTGTGTATTAAATTGTGTATATATATACGGTAATATCTTTCTGTTTATCTCTCTGTATATATAATTATATATAATTATATATATATTATATGTATATACGTATATACATATATGTATGAAGTAAACATTCAATTGATTGGAGTTTATAAGTTCATATAGTATATATTATGAGTGTGTTGAAATCATATATATTTATTGTTGTATGATATGTTTATTCGTGGTATGGATGCCAGATGAGTTGAAAGTTAAAACATACCTGTAATTCAAATTTCATGTGATATTAATTCATACGATATTGGTTTATTTTGATTGCTTTTCAATTTTATACATTTCAGTACAACTGTCCTAATAATTACATGGGAGTATGTTATTAAATTTCAATTACATTGATTTAAATACATATTCACATTTGTATTTTAAAATATTTTGTAAATTTGTGATCAGAATGTGATCAGAACTTACTAAGTTTTTAATTGTACAGGACTTATAATGTGAAATATCCATGTATACATTATCTCTATATGTACCATGCCAATGTATTATTTACTGTTCACTTGAGAGGAGAGCGTTTGTGAATCATATATTTATTGTCATTTTCCGTCTTTTCTCCCATTCTCTTCAAACCTTTTCCTCCCCCCTCCAGGTTTGCACAGGTGTGTCAGACTCGCAAGGATGTGCATCTGAAACTCACTTATAGGAACAAAACAGACATTCATTTTCAATACTTTGTTCATGTGTTGCTTAGCACAATCGCCAGAGTGCGATAATGACTTTGTAAAATAGGATTTTGTAGTAAAGATGAACAATTACTAGTAATGGACTTTACTTAGACAGTCATTAATATTGGTAGTAGGTTTAGTTAATGTCACAACGTGTGTTCCAATGAAAGAAGTTTAATTAAACATTTATAATATTAGGATCCCTAACATTTGATGTTGGTTTAACTAGTGTATACAAAGTTTTCAAAATGTAGTGGATTTTAATTTGACGAAAGGTAGCTACGTTTCTGTATCATGCCCTGTCAAAATCATTGATTGTGCTCCTTATAGATTTGCCAATATTAGTACCAATAATTGCATATTATTCTTGCTGCTGATGTACTCATACATTTTCCTTACTGTAACCATTGTCAATATGTTCCAAATTAATTCAATTACCGTTCAATTTTAATTTACTTATCATTTATTACAAAAATTGTAAATATGCCTGCAAGTTCTTAGGCCTGGAAGATAGGTAACCTCCGCCCACCCCTGTGATTTTAAATTTGACCCCTGTCAATTTAATTTGAAAAACAAATAATTTGATGTAGGCCACCTGTAATTATGTCAGATGTATGTTTTGGAGGGAATATGATTCGGCATCCCAAAGATAAGCGTATAGACGCTTCTGTATCAACGGCATAATTTATGTAAAGGCCATTCAAAAGTGGCCAATGATAATTTTTGTCAATAATTTGTAACTTCACGGGGATCATTGGAATACGAGATGTAGAAAGAATCGTGAAAGAGTGAGACCGAGAAAGTTTCGTTGGTGGAAGCAAGAAATGGAGACTATGTGCAGAAAGAGAAAGAATATTCGATGAAACTGATTGACGCAGAAAGGTGGTGGTTGTTGGCGTAAACAGGAGGAATGTTAAATTCGGGGTGATGGAAAGAAAGACTGCCGGTAACTCTGTAAAATTGAAAAAATCTTTTACTTTTCTTGAGCCCATCCATTAAGATTTATTCATAATCCTGTATGTCGTAGCGATCCTATTTTAATCTATACCGTTTTCACCAACTAAATTTTACATGTGGTAGTTTAATTTAGAACACATTTGCTTTTATAGATGGTAAATTACAGAGGATGAATTCTGAATGCAGACTGAATATTCATTGGTATATTTTGTATTTTCTCTTGTTCCACACATTTATTTAGAATTTAATGTATCGACCAACCAATTTCTAATTGCAATGGCTACTAAAATGTTTGTTGAATGTTTGAGGTGGTATCATTTTATGTCGATGTCGGGGGGGGAAATTTGGTATCAGACTTGGTACATCCTATCTGAGCAATGTAGCAGTGCTTTGTCAGAAGTGACCAAGGCTGATAATAAAGGCTGATAATTGATCCTAACTTGTGTCAAGACTGACATGGTCTGGTATTGGTTATAACCAGATGTAATATGTATCTGATTGGTGCTAGGTCAACTACCCCGTCCAATTATCCCCCGGACAGTTACCCCGAACATCCTTAACCCTATAAATTGTCGGAGGGGCAGTTGTCCGATTTGGTAGTTGTCCAGGGAGTAGTTTCCCTGACACGGTCTGATTAACTTATCTCCAACTGGTATATCAAAGGCTTTGGTGGTTCTATATAGTCAGTAAGTCATTTGGTAGAACATCCACTTTCCAGTCTGAAGAATAGTCAGTCTGGGCTTCAATGTAACTTGTTTTGATCTTCCAGTATCTCTCATTGGTATATCATCATGGCTTTGGGGTGGCGAATATAACATGGTTATTGACAGGTGGCCAGAAATCATATTAAACCATGATTTGATCTACTAATATGATATCTGGACTTAATGATCAATATTGGAGTGGTCGTGTTATGACTATATTACATTCAGTTAGTGCGCTTCCTGTATGACTTGAAGTTAAAATTGGCCATTCATGATGTCCGTAACTATTGTCTTGACATCAACGATGACAAGGTTTGATATCAGAACTGAACAGATACGATGTCAATTCTGATCAGGTTCTGTATCAAATCTGGCCAAATGTTAGCGACTCGTCTGATGTCAATTATTACAAAATTTTATATGATAAATGATCAAACCTTGATTGGAAAATGACAGAACCTGACTCGATTTGAAGTTGGAAATAACAATATATATCATATATATATATATTACATATATATCTTATATATTTCTTATATATCAGAGCTGACGATATGTCATATCTGGTCACATCTGGTGTTCGAAAGAACACCAGATAAGCCTGATGTGGAAGTTGATACAATGTTATGGAATTTGTACTCTCGATGATAAAAAATAAATGATCAAGTCTGGTGTAGAAGATAACGATAATTGACTCGGTCTGATAGATAACAATATCTTACCAAAACTGATCATATGATATTTCAGGTGTGATATCAGAACATCAGACAAACCTGATGTGGAAGTTGAATTAAAAAAGGTTTAATAACACCCAGCTTTCGCCATGGTCTGTAATCATATATTACTTTGAGCAGACCTGTGATAAATCACAGACTCGATTTTCACTGGTGTCTTGCCAGGCCTTCTTCAGAAATGTTTGTCCCATGTTTGCACTTGTTCCCAAATACTCCTGGGTGACGGAGAGCAGTCGGATTAAAGTGTCTTACTGAAGAACACATGCCGAGATAACCAGCAGCGAAGCTGGGAATAGTCCCGGGACCTCACGGTTCCGAACTTCAAGCCATATCCACTGGGATATCACTACAATCCTGTGTGGTTAATGAAACCATGTCAAATCAATCACAAGATATATATGATGGCATATTATATAACTGAAAAATGTGTGTCTTGAATGTTGGTTCTGACTGCAACAAACAATGGTAATGGTAATAACCATAATCATGGTTTCCATCATGTTGACTCTTCCTGATATTTAATCTAGGCACTTGTCACTTATGGCTTTATGTCCCTGTTATAACCAAGACTTTGAGTGAACTCTGAGATAATTATAGTTGTTTGGTGTAATGGTGGTTCTGTATGACTGGTAGTTACAGAGAGCCAATCATTGTTGACTGTTCATACATGTTATTGCTTAACGGGGTCCCTTGCAGTATGCAACTCATGCTGAGTGAGTTATCCTATATAATTATCAGCTAATAAATCAATCGATCAGCTGTTCTTAGAGAGTGCATGTGTGCATCGGACCTCCTGAATTAAGTATGAATCCTTTTAGTATAACCCATTGTATCAGAATGGTTCAATCGGGTGGCTCTATATAAATCTGACCAGTTAGCTCAGTTGATAGAGCATGGGACTAGTGATCACAGGGTTGGGAGTTCAAATAGAGAATAATGGTTGTGAAATGCTTTGGTTGGCTCATATATCCTCTGCGTTGAAAAGGGCCAGGAAACCTGATCAATCATATAATCCATACTGTAGTTGTTGACAAAAGGTCGGAAATCCCCAATTACTTCAAAATTACGTGAACGTATACAGTCCATGTATACTATTTTGATCATCAAATCGTTTAGCGGTTTTGAGCACAAGATACTGAATTGAATTTGTTGTTCTGTGCCATCAATGCTACCCGCGTTTGTTTAGATTTCCATTTTGCCCCAGGTAAACCCATCATGAGTTTAGCGAAGACAATCGTCGTAAGGTGACAGGTCTATGGTACCTGAGCAAGAGATGTCGTGTCGTGGTAAGTTTGGTGTGAATTCTTCCTCTTCAATGTCAATTAATGTCTGTACTCCCAATGTATTTTCGTCCACAGACTAGAAGGTTTTCAAATGTTTATAATTTGGATTTTGTATACAGGTGACAACAATATCCCAATGGCTATAGCCAACCTACTGCTATAACAAACCGCTATTCCGTGTCACAAATTATTAGTTCAAGACTTTGGATGGCTCTGTATAACATGTTGTTGAAAACGGCCACGAAAACTGCTCAGTCCATCAATTTTCCCTAGAGCATTGTTGGGCTTGGATTCGGATGGTTCTGGATTTGGCTCAGAAGTGATATAAATCTGATGTCTTCGAACTGGTATAACAATAGGAGAGGTGAGCTTGGTCAGTGGTAGAGTGCCCCACTTGCAATCCAGGAGTCTCTGGTTCGTTTTGGGTTCTTTGCAAAAATTGTGGATTGTTATTCCAACTGTGGTTTACAAATACTCACCTCTCCGTCAGCCTTTGGGAAAATGGCCAAAGACTGATGTGCACTCTCGTCCATCGGATGGGAACATTAAATGGCGGTCCCGGGGTAGGATCAGTCGACATATCGAGTAGGGCGAGAGTCCGGTGTCCGTCCATGATCACATCAGAAACCGTAGTGTATCCTGAACGCGCTATGCTCAAGTTACGAGTCCAGTTCAGTATTCTACAGACACAAAACAATGACTTTAGTTTATTCTATATAAAAGAAAAGGTCAACAATCCAGTGATCCAAGACTAGGAAAAGAGTCTCCAACGACTACGCTATTAAACCTTGGTATAAAAATACTCTAAAGCAATCACTCTTTTGAGTCTGGACTCTGGAGATCAAGGATTGACTGACTACGTACAGGTTACATACCAAAGACTGTGAAGGCTAGAGACTACTATCAGAGTCATACCAAAGACTTTAAAGTAGGATATGCGGCCTACTTGCTTGATTTTCAGTGCTTAATATGTTTACCATCGGCGTCATGCCAAAGACTAAAGTGGGATATGTCTAACTGATGCCCACCCAGGGCTTGATATTTTTAGCACAATTGGGGAAAATACCAACAAAACTGTATCATTGACGAAAATGGGCATCATTCAATGATTTGTCTGTACTTTTCAGTTGTTGGTTTACCACAAGAAATTGTCCCGAGTCACGGACAGTGCCCATGTTTTTTTCTGAACGGCTTAAATGTGGAATTACCCCCTGAATTGACTTGTGATATTTCTCTATGACCAGTTGGCAGAGGGTGGAGTATCGGGCAGAGGGTGGAGTATCGGACCTGTGACCAGTTGGTCACAAGTTTGACACCTGATTTACAATGCCGTCGCCACTCTAGTATATCTAACTAGTGCGTCAAAAGCTTTAGACGGCTCCATGTTACTGCTTTTAGAAGACGATGCAGATGCACATTGATTGAATATGATTTGCTAAAATGGTCCAGGGAATAACTGGTTATTCACTTGTGTTTGAATCGCTGTGTTCGTGATAAAACACAGCCTTGTCAATTTATATTGTTCAGCACTTCTATATATTTCACCACAGTATTACAATGTGACCGCTAACACAATCTCTCAATTAATAAATATGTGACATGTCCCATCAAAACCAGACAAATGTCATCAATACAGTTATGGGACACTAACCCTTTGAACCCTAAATTATTAGGGGCCGTCGGCACCGTGACCCTGGATTTATTTACAACATACACGCATGACACGTGCGCGCAAGTCGGAAAACCGGCTCACATGGTATATGTGACATGGTACCACGAAAACGGCGTAAAGTCGCGCATGTTCATTTGGAGATAAATGCACCTACCCCAAAAATATGAAGGAAAAAAATATATATATGAAAAAAAGAAGAAAAAAAGAGTTTTTTTAACTACTCAAAATACATATCAGTGACAACAATGCCATATGCTACGATGTCGTTTCAACTATGGTCGACGACCATATAATTAGTATGGAAACCACTA
>JAODAI010509260.1:0-13227 GCA_027575025.1 Scotoplanes globosa
AGAACTCACTCTTTTACGAGTGAGAACTCACTCTTTTAAGGAGTGTAGCCAGGGACCACTCTTGAGTAGTGAATTCTCACTCTTTTGTTTTTAGAGTGTACTGTCCGCATAGTTAGTCAGCCAAAAACACTGATATTATATACACAAAGGTTATCGGTGATAATTATTTAATGATTATCCATAATAATAATTGTAAAAATAGCATTATGACTAATTTGTTTTCATAATATATATGGAACAGTCTTATGCTACGATGATGGATATAGATATAAGCATGAATGTATACGATAACTTATGTTTCTATTAGTTATGAAGCAGCAAGAAAATGCGAAATAGAACTGATGTTGCATCTATCATTTCTTCCAGATATGATGCTGCTTGGTTTGTAATGGCTTTGTATAATACAACAGCGCTCTTAAATAATATGCAATATTGAACGGGTAGCCAGTCTGTTGTTTTAATGTAATGTGCAATGTGGTCTAATTTAGGTACCTGACACACAAAACCAGCCACATCATTTTGAAGTCTCTGAAGGCGAGCTATTTGGTATAGGAATCCACACAGAAGGGAGTAATTCAATTTACTAAATATGGGAGCATTTTTTTCTTAATAATATTATATGTTACTAGTGAAGTAAAGTTTGTTTAGAAATGGTTAGTAATTGTTGTTGTTTTCTAAAAAATAGAATAAATCTGCCACCATGATTCGTACTTGAGTGCATAGCAAGTAATTTCATATCATAATTTCATACATATATGCCTAATATACATTGTACGTCTAAATTTGACAATGTATATTTTCCCCAAATTAACTTAGACCTAGCTATATTTGTGAATAATTACATGTTCACAAAAAGAATAAATAATATCTCAAGCAGGGCAGTCTTGGAATGTTTCCCAAATTATGTCACATACTGAAACTTTTAAATTAAAATTGATGCAACACATGCTATTATCATTAAATTTATAGTTAAATATATAATAATCATAATCACTAATCTAATGATCGGCCTTGACGGCTTATTTACTTTTACACGCTAATTAAGAGACCACCGAAATGAGGAAAAGTCTAAGGACAACTTCCACTTCCGGTGGTCATCCAATTGATAAATTTGGATTTTTTGAAGTTCAGAAAGAGGTTCACATGGGAAAACCGTGATTGCTCTCCGATTAAAAAAGGCTATACTATCGGCCCGGATCAGACCCCGTGATTGCTGTCCGATTAAAAAGGCTATTCTATCAGCCCGGGTCAGACCCGTGATTCGAACCCTGGATGTCCTAAATGCGGAGCTTAAGAAACAATGGCGAATGTTCCAATTTTCATTTTTGTGCCGTGGGATCCCCATCATTCAATACACGTATTATGCTTATGTTCTCTCATAATGTCGCAGACCACCCGCTGAAGGTAGACTGTATGTACGTGTTATACCTATGCCGTGTATAATCTACCTACACACGCACACCAACTAAGAAAGGAAACAAAATTAATTTGATGATAGACGATGAAATCCTTTGTTTTATCTGATCAGCCCTGGCCCCTGATGCCAGGCCTCGCTCGTCACCCGCGTATTTGTTCCTAGTTGAGCTGTGTTTTTACAAAACAGCAAAGACAACACGAGACTCCTTTAATTGAATAAGTCGGATTTCTCTTCCCATGGCATCTTACGCACTCCAAACATTATGGGCGACAGTCGGTTTGTGTCGAGGATGCCGTGGACTAAGCCTATTTAAGTTCTGAAATAATATCACTTGGGCCGGTTTCGCGAGAGATGTATGTCGTCACCGTGCATCTGCAAATTAGTTATAATATTTAACATGGAACGCCGCGGGCGCCAAAGGGTGTTTATTTTAAACATAAACTTTAATCAGGGAACCATGAAGACTAACATTACTACTCGTGTAATAAAGAAATTCATCAATTTCCTACTAGTATATACAAGGAATTTCCTCGTCCAATATTTTGTTTCCAGGATATAGGAATTATAAGCTAGATACACTGTTTTACTTTCTATATATAATGTACTTTGCAGCTCTGTGTAATTAGGACTAGGCATGACAGAAATGTAACATATATCGGTAAAATTGCAACAATTACACCAACTGTGCATTTATTCATGTGCTATCGTTATTGTAAACTACCATGACGGTGACAGGGTGTATTTAGATGACAGTATAATCGTCCATCAATGTGTATATTTACATTACTTTTGATTAGTTTTTTAGTTTTGGGGGAAGATTAGCTCAACAAAGCTAACAGAGTTACCCGATTAACGTTTTTATTATTATTATTATTATTATTATTAGGCACCATTACACTTCTTTCATAAGAAACGAAACGACAGTCAGGACTTGGTACTAAAAATGTTTAGGGTTCAACATGCATAATTTAGTAACTAAAGTTTCTTAGCGCGGGACGACATACAGTATAGGCCTATATTGAATACGCTTATACACAACAACTGAAGCCATTTATACAGTATAGGCCTATATTGAATACGCTTATACACAACAACTGAAGCCATTTATACGAATTATTTTAGTTCAACTTAAATTATCTATAATTTCCTTAATGCATGTCTTGCAATGTAGTACTAAAAGTTTTTTTCTTTCTAGTGTTTCTATTGTAGTATACTATATGTACCTTGTTTCGTGACCTTAACAACTTTTGAAATTGTCATATGTAGAAAACAAATAATAATGGAATAAACCCATACCATATTGTTTTACCGGTGTATTTTCTGGTTTATATGTGATATTGGGATCCATCGGTTGTAAATTAATAAGCTGGTTGATGATTTTGTAGACGGTGTTAAAAGCATTAATCAATAAAAAAAGGTTACTATTTTCGGTAATCCACGATAGGCGGCGCGTAGGCGGCGCGTGTAGTATGAATTATTAAAAACTACACAGGGTGTGCCCTGGCGCGATTATACCGTACATGTCAATGCAGTTCTCAAAACCGGGTAAATGACTATTCGCTAGTATACGGGTTGTTTCTTATAAAACGTTATCCATTTTAGACATTGGACAATACACGTTTTTAATAAGAAACTCTTGTATAGGAAACTAGTAGCAGCAAAAAAAGTTAAGAAACTTTTAGTATACTACATTGAAAATCATTAAGAAACTCTCCCCAAAATAGTATTGACAATCATTATAAATATCCTCTTTTGTTGGTGTGTATATAATGTGTACTACAATATACAGTACTATATTTTGTTATACTGTTAAATCTAGTCTTAAGATCACTACTCTAACCTATTTATATTAATAATTCCAACACATATATGACCTGCACAAGATTGCCAATTATATCATGTACTATCGATAGTAAAAAATAAGAAACTGCTAAGAAACTTGGAAACTTTTTAGTACCTGACCCTAGATTCATATAAAAATGGAGCATAATTGATGTGTATTGTTTGAAGCTGAGGTTTACAAAAATAGTATGCACGGATCGATATATCCCAGCTCTATGGAACCTTTTAGTAACAGCTCTTCATGAATTAAAGCAAAGTGGTAATATATAGGCATATATCGTCTTCCAAATTTAAATTATGTTAAAAATATATATACCACTAATTGTGGAATTAAATACAAAAATATACAGCTAATTGTGGAAAAAAATAAACAAGTGTGCCCACTTTGAACATAATAATTTTACCAGTATATACGAATTATACCATACGAATTTGTCCAGCATAATAATGAAGTTCTCAGTGCAGCAAATGTGGTGCACAAACATTCGTTATAGTCAGTTTGAATTATTACCTAAAATCAGAGCCAGTATATGGGTCATTGCACGAGGTTGGGATACATTGTGTGACATGCGTCCATATTATTAAAATGATTACATTTGACTCAATTATTTCATGTAACATTCATCTTGAGGTGTGGTATTATTTGTGAAAGTTTTGGATCATTTGAGTGTATTTTTACAGTAATATGATGCAAAATGTATCAGTCAGTTTGATGTAACGTCCATGTTGGTCTGCACCTTTCTTTTTTATGTTTTTAGACACTTAACTATACATGATTCTGGAAACTTGCTTTTTTGTACTAATTTATAATTTACCAAGTACAGATGTAACATGGACACATATATAACAATGTATCAGTTTGATGTAACATTTAGCTACACAATTCTGCAAGCATAATTTTAGTAATAATTACTAGACGCACAATGTACCAAGAAAACCCTTGAATGGTAATCATTGAACAAACACAACATATATGGAAGGAATAAAAAATATGAGTTTCAACATAGGTGTGATATTTGTTGTCAAAGTTACATCGAACCACATGTTTTTATTTTACCATATCTGCTATTTATAATCACTGAATATACCATAGCCAAAGGTTTTCTTGGTACATTGTGCGTCTAGTAATTAGTACAAAAACAAGTTTGCAGAATCATGTAGCTAAGTGTCTAAAAACATTAAAAAAAAAAAAGGTGCAGACGAACATGGACATCGGTTTCCATGTTATATCAAACTGATACATTTTGCATCATATTTCTGTAAAAAAAACTCAAATGATCCAAAAAATTCACAAATAACAACACACCCCAAGATGAATGTTGCATGAAATAATTGAGTCAGATGTAATAATTTTAATAATATGGACACATGTCACTCAATATATCCCAACCTGATGCAATGACCCATATACATGAAATAACGGAGTCAAATATAAGCCTGCTTTTAATTTTATGGCCAATTTCCCCCACTGTGTCCCAATCTGGTGGAATGACCCATATACCAATTTCGTGACTGTAAATACGGTGGTGATTGAAATGTTAAAATAAAATGAGAGGTGAGAGTGGTTTAAGATTCAGAAACATGATACGTTCGAAACGTTCGAGATCTGATTAATGTAAACGTATTTCAAATAGGTAACCTCAAGTGATGTAGAAAGACGAAAACATAAATAATCACATTTTGGCGTAAATATAATTTATATATAGGATCATGCAACATTCAGAGTTATCGTTTCTTCAATGTTTTATTTCCAAGAAGCACAAGTGTTGTATTATAAACTCTTCTATCGTGACTATAAGAAACTACAGTAACTTAGTAGTAGAAGGACAAACATTTAAGTCACTTTTAGCACTACATTGGATATCATTATAAGAAAGTCCAGAATGCTTAATACATAGCTGAAAATCGTAACGAATAGCTTCTTTTGGTGCATGTGTACATCATCTTTTGTTATTGAATCACAACAACAACTTTATTTTATTAAAAATGTCACACTTAATTGTCCTGCATAAGATGAGAGTCAACGACTCCTCCACCTGGACGATATACTGGTCCATCTCATGTATAACTCCCTAGCACAATTGGTACTCATTTTCCAGTCTGGGTGAAGCTGAGGCAAGCGGAATAAAGTGTTTTGCCCATTAACACAACACAGCGCTCGGCCGGGAATAGAACCCGGAACCTCTGACACTCAAGCCCGACTCCCTAACGACTTAGCCACAGACTGTGCTCCTACTATAATGTTCCTGCATAAGATTATCAATATCAATGTAATGTTCCCCGTTAATAAAAAAAAATAGAAAACTGCTAAGAAACTTTTAGTACTAAAATCGGCTGTCTGCAAGAAACTATACTTAGTACTATTTATAGATCTAGCTTGCCCTGCAGGTTTCTTGTAAAAAGCATTAACTGTCTTAAAAATGAGAATTATATATAGTGATCGCAACAAAACCTGATACCACATGTCTAGTTAATTAGTAAGGATGTTATCCATATATGTCATACAGTATTCAACAATAAACAAACGAACACATGTATAATATATACCTATACCTATATATGGTTCAACGTAAGCTTATATATATACGGGTATTTACATTTGTTATAAATCACGCAAAGTTCTTGGCTTTAACGTTGTATGTGCGTTCCAGCCGGTCGGTATTGGTGGATTGACATTTATTTGACATTTTTAACATTGAGCCAAGCACGGGATCAATTGAACATGAGTCGTAAGCTGCAATTGGCCTCGCAATGTCGCACACACACAAAGGTATTCGGCGTGTCGGAGGCACGGATAACTGATTTCAAAATCTGTTATCGATAAAATAAACCACGCCAAAGTACAAGTGGATCCTTACAAGACAGTAATGCAAGAGAGTGGGGCAAGAAATCAGTCATCAAGCCGTTATTATAGTCACACATGTTTTAATGAATATGAATGCATGGTATACATAGACATATTATGCCTATATATAATATACGAAATACCATTCACTGGATCAATTCCAATCCATCAGAATTCATTGAATGATCAAAACATTATTTGTAAACTTTCCTAGACTGCCTTTCTTGATGATTTAAGAAACGTCAATTGATATAAGCTCATTTGGTCAAATCTTAGCTTAGTTCCAGTGGTGCACGAGCATGATGATTTGAGCGGATGCGGCCAACTTCGTGATTCCACATAGACACGGTTGAGCTACTGCACCATGGATGCTCTTGTTTACTATACAAGCGGAGCGCCGCCGTCATTTGGCGAAAATACGGGATAAAAGTTACTTTCAGATCGCGGGAAATGCGTCCATGCTGAGTATATTATTTTAACAAAGGAGCACATCAACACCTAATTTTCGACCTGTAATAGCGCTTCAGTATGTGCTCATATGTTAAACAAATGTCATAGACAAATGTCATAGACAAAGGATTACTGAGTTTATAATACAGGTTAGGGTTGTGGTGAAATGCCAGAAATTACCAAAGATTTATCGGTACACTGTTAAAAATTTGGGAAATGTTTATCCAGAAGGAAGTGTAACTTAAATCACTCATATTGATTAATTATTTTCACTTTAGGCAATATATTACCGCAATCATATATTGCATGTTTATATCATAATTTATAAACAATAATTAGTTCGATGTATTGACCACCGTACTTAAATTATCTCTTAAATTCCAAATGCAACTGAGCTGCCACCACTTGTGGTGTTACTTTTCTATCTTGATTACACCATAGGTTATGGAAAAGTTCTAAGTTTACCCTGCCTTTAATAGGAACTCTTGGTGTGTTTCCTCATTTTGTGGTGTAAGGTTTCCTCACAATTTGGTGGCAGCTCAGTTGCATATAGTAGCTCCGTGGTTGCATAAAGTTTTCTTCATTTTTTTAACAGTGTATGCATGGTTGGGAAATGACACATATTAAGGTTTTAACTAAAGAAATAGAGCCCCAAACTTGTTCATTTCTTACCGATTATACATCTGAATGTCTGTCCTCATCCGGTCGTCTAGAGTAAGGTGGCATAGATCGTTTCAGGGCAACTACCCCATAGCCCTGGACAGCAACATACAGGAAAAACCGCCCCGGAAAACTACCATCAGACAACTTAGCCATTGCAAGGTTATGGTCAGTGCCAGGGTTGTGGTTAGGGATATCCAGGGAGTTATTGTCCGTGGGGTATGTTGTCCCAAACATCAGGTAGATTGATTTCCCACAATTGACTGGTTCTCCCGACTGATTACGGCCCGGAGTGTGGATCCGCTCACCCCCTAAAACTACACATTTTCCCGCGACACTCGGGAGTTAGTCGCTCAACATGCCCGTTTTTGGTTCTTCGGAAACGTGGCTAATGACAAATTAATTCCTTAACGGTACTTAGTTTAGAATGGAGCAGCCTTGTTTTTATTTTGTGATCTTTCAAGTCAGGGCGTTCGAATCCCTGGTTGTATCGGCGGCACTGACTACATGGCGGTGAATATTATATAGATTTATATATATTTCATCTAAGTATATATGCATTTACATCTAAATATTCTTAGTACAATTATAGACTTAAAAACAGGCTTTCGACTGGTATGTCAAAGCGTACCGATTTGTCGTCCTATCAAATTGGCGCAACAGCCCAAGTCGCACCACACGCATATTTACGAGGAATTTCTACTCGGTCATTACACAGCATGACCTATTACAACACTTCTCGACCTCTACACCTATAGGTAACTGTGTGTCTAATCATGGAGGTCCTAGTTAATAGCTCCTACATGCTCTCTCTGACAGTCCATTCAGCCGTGTGTGAAAATATTATGTACAAAATAATTGTTGTGAATCTGTACCCAGAAGTTAGGTCGATGCCGACTGTAAAACGCTTCGTAATAAAATGTCTATAGATTGGGCCGCACGCTCTGTGCCTACTTTTATGTTTGTTTTATACGAGACCCTACAACGATAAAACTCGAATTGAAATCATCAGCGATCGCTAAAAGTCAAAAAATTGTACTTCCCGGTAGAGTGCACTCGTTCATGCCCCATCTGGAAATCGACGTTGGACAGTTTAGAGGGTATTCTTGGTATACACGCGGAGGGATAAAGAACACGGGGATATATACCTCGGTTACTTTAAATTGTGATATTATTATTATTAATATTGTAAGTCGATGATAACATATAACGGCATGCGCATATCACAGCCGGTTTGCCTCAATCACTCCCTCCAACGTCTATAATATGGACTCAAGTTGCCGTCGTCGACCCTTTCAAATCCTCACGACAAACACATGGTTTTTTTTATATAAGGTAACAGAGGCGGACCCCCATACGCACCAATCACCGGGCCCAATTGTTTTAATTATCCAGCGCACGACGCGATGCTCTCCGCCAAAGGCACTGCCATTAAAGTTTACATATTAATTAACCGCACGAAGGAGACAGCGAAGAGACGAGAAACAGTGCGGGAAGAACGGGGATGAAAAGAGAACGGACAACAAAACCTGAGAATTTAAACGAGATGGGTAGACGACATCGACTCGTCTTCAGCTTCTTGACTCCTCGTGGGAAGTGATGCAGTCAAATTGTACGCCAGGATGGGCGCGATGTTTATTTTCAAATCCTCGCCTTGATTGCGCCAAAGTATTTATTTAACCGGGGATGCTGACTATAGATAACTTGTAGAAGGTGTATGAACTCGTCCCTAGCTCGATCCACGATACGCTTCCGTGCAGCCTGCCAACTGCGTGCTGGCCTGAACTTTGATGGAAAACTCGGAATGGCTCTCGTTGGTCATCGGATCAGAGCGTCGTATTTATCTTTCACGACCGTTGTTCCGTCGTCACTGTCGGCTGTCTTACAGCTCCATCAATCACTAAGTTCATTATTTTAATGCGCAATAAATGCACACGACCCAAGTCTATTCATAGGGCGAACCATTAATTCGTAGGCCGATTAATCATAAAAATCATTAAGATTGTGTCCACCATTCGTTTGAATCCATCATTTTTGCTCAAAGCCTGTGACGCACTGCCACATATTTAAAATTTGTTCGCTTTTCTCGGTGACCGTTTTGACATTTAGGCCTATTATTGAGAATCCTATATATGAATGTATGCAGTGTGCATGGTCTTCATCGTAATATGTGTAAATTATTCCGATCGGCACATTTAAAAAAAATCTTCTACATAAATGATATATTATGTAGGTGACATAAAGCGTATTATTGATAATTTACGGAAATATGCATATTCAGCCACGAATTATTACTTTTGATGATACATATTCCTTAATCACCACCCGTACTTCGTGAATGTGATATCCGATGGGCAAAATGTCACTTTCAGGACCACAATATTCTGAAAGTTCCAGTTTATATATATCGTATACACTCTTATTATAATTATATAGCGATTCAATACGTGTATATACGTTAACCATTTAACAACGATATTTTGTAGATTGCATGATAGGTATTCTTGCGATTCGATTTGAAAAACAATTGGTTATTACAGTATTATTTTGTATCAAGTTGCTGTTATCATCATCATCTATCCAGTTTTGATCCGTCTTGTTCCCCGTTAACGGGAGGGGGGATTCACATCACTCTTGTCACAATAGATATCACCAACGTGAGGGTTTATTCAAGCAGGATTTTCTACGGGGAGCATGCCCTTGCTTACACCCAACCTCAATTAAGAGTTTACTATTTCACCCATAGCTGGGGACGATATCGTACAGCCAACGGGCAGAGAACACCAAAGTTGTCCTGTTAACCTCCAGGATGGAATGGAGGTGGATATCGGTATGCCTCCGACAACCAAACTTATAAAGCGCAAATCCATAAAGCTCTAAGCGCTGTACCGAACAATTATACAACAATCATACAAAATAAGCTTTAAAATAAAAGGTCTTAAGGGCGATTGCTGCAAGAGTTAAGTGATTCCGGCCACCTCCGAAACTTGGGGGCAAAACCGGATCAAAACTGGACCAATGATGATGATGAAGTGACGACTAGAAAGACAAGATGGATGTAGAGGTCCTGATCTCGATTGGTAAGCTGTTCCACAGCGCCGGGGCAGCACAATGGAAGGCACAGGCACCAATACGCTTTGTGGGTGGGTGTATGATGAGCGTTGACACATCAGATGACGACCTGAGACGCCGGCGTGGGGTCTAGATGTGCATGGGGTCCCGAAGATAACAGAGTGCTAATTCATTCAAGCACTTATATACGCATGTTTGGACACCGAATTGTAATGGATCAATGTTTGTATCGAATGACTGATTGTGCGCAACACCTCAATTGTAATAATGGAGCTTAGACATTACCACTAATTGATGATATTTTCCCTTTTATATCCTACAACAGTAAGTAGACCAAATTTATTTCCGAATGTAGGTTTGCCAAACTATTTTGTCATATTTTTCTTCCACACCTATACTTTGTTTTCTGTTTTCTTTAAATTTTACTTACAGCAGTACAACACACACACTTCATAAATATCTAAGACAGAATTCCAGAATGGAGCTTTTTCTCAATACTACATTCTTTTCGTCTTAATAAATATATTAAAATATCTTACCTTAAATATATTTCCACAAGACGAGCGACTTAGTCTTTTTTTTATTTTTTAAAAAACTAAACAATTATTTCCATTATACAAAAACATATCCCCTGGATAAAATATCTCCACTATGTGCTTTGCCAGTCTAGAACAGTGCTTGCACCATCAAAGCTTTAAACATATTCCCAAACACACCTTGATATATATTTCTACCGGAACTCAACTAACTTACAATTTCCACTCTTGTCCCACACCATACACTCTATTTTCCATTTAGGTAAATACAAAAACCTCATCTTGGTGCAATATCACCTCCACACATTATGTCTCCTACAAACAGGTAAACAAACCTCACCGGGATATACATTATGTTGTGATTTTCTCTATGGACATCATGCTCACCAACTCATGGCCCCTAACCCTGCAAAAAGCACATTACAAAACATTCTGATCTGGATTGTTGCTACATAATCGGAGCCTAATTTAAAAATTATTAACCAGTGCTGTGGCCAAGCGGTTAATGTTATTTGGAAGCGATGAAGCTCACCAATTTGGAGATCCGGAGTTTGAATCCCAGATCGGGCCTAGTAGTATGTTTATTCGAGAGCAATCACTGTTTTCATTATGAACAGCTTTTCATTCAATAGAAAATAATTAAAATTTGACTTCAAATTTTAAGAATAGTCTGCTACTCGACGTGAAGTTTTAATTTACAATTATTATACTTATTCCACTTCGGTGGTTGCTTATCGTCGTAAAATAAAGTGCCTTCCAAACCCGATAATTTCAACAATTTTCCATATGTCAGAAGAAATACATCCCCAAACTTCACCTTGATACAAACACTTCCCGGATGGAGTTCACATTTAAATAATATCTACACTCTTTCTCTTTCACTCTACACCTACTCTATTTTCAATTATACTACGAAAGGAAGAGTTTATAAGAGCTGTAACCTGTAATGTTGTACGGGAGCGAAACATGGTGTTTGAAGGAAGTTGATATGGCGATCTTGAGGAGGACTGAGAGAGCAATGGTGCGGTCAATGTGTGGTGTAAAACTGACACATAAAAGGAAGACCCATGATTTGATGGAAATGCTTGGGCTGGAGGAATTGGTGGAGCGGCTGTTAGCTAATGTTATAAGTGTTTACATTGCAACGGAATATGTTTTTGAAGGAAGTTTTTCATCTACCATTTTTCATATAAATGACATATTAACAAGTTTGATGTATCCGATACATACCCAATTATTAACTGAAGTCTCCGAAACACATAAACCTGAAAAGATACAACTTTGGTAAATAAAATGCAAATTCTCTGAAATTTGCATTGGTTAGTAATCCCAATGATTACGGTATAAATATTATGAGAACTTACTTTCTCTGTATGTACCCTGCCATGCCAAAGGGGAACATGACCACAACAGCTTACAAATAATTAAAACAGGCCTCCACGTTTGAGGAGCGCCAGCGCGATTGCGCTCCTTAAACCCTCCTGACAGGCACCGAGGAGCGCCCTCTATGGCGCTCCTAAAAAAAATTACGGAAAAAAAAAACGGGACAGGATGGTGTCTTTTGAACCAAGTCCTAACAGGTTTTTACTTTAGAACACTTCCTTCCCGATTATTATATACATTATTAGCTGAAAAACAGCGACTATTATATCCAGGAGAGCTTATGCTCTCCTGAAACTCTCCATGAGAGCATTGGTATGATCTCCTGGCATTTTTCATACGTGGAGGCCCGATAATAAATGGTTTTGAGTTCAATAGCTATTTTAAGTTATTTCATCAAGAGTTGAAAGATTGAACGTACTATTCAACTGGGGAATAATTGCGAAATATAGGTCGAAACGTCCGGTCGTAAATGTCGGGACATGTTTGCAATCACGTTTTTTTAAAATGGCTGATTCTAATGAAGGGCAAGGAGACGGTTCTGTCATAGCCATTCGATAGTAATACTATTAAACGGCAGATCGTACACTGGTTCTTTATAATTGACACACAATTGTCCAATCAAATTTCTAGAACATTATTAGGAGGTGTTGTATAAAAGGTTATTTCAAAGGGTGAGATACACCGTTTTGTCAGTACAAAATACATAATGAATTATCATCTACAAATAGTGCAAAAACTAATTTTCATTAAAATTGGATATACAGGGTCTTATGACCCCAGCGACGATATGTACCCCATCACCAATTACTATATGTAGCATGGTAGACAAACTGCTAGGGAGCACAGTGGCTAAGTGGTATATGGAGTCGGGCTTGAGTGCCAGAGGTCTCGGGTTCAATTCCCGGCCCTGTGTTGTTTTTTGGGGAAAAACACTTTATCCCTTGTCTCAGCTTCACTCAGACTGGAAAAATGAGTACCAGCTTTGCTGGGGAGTTACCTGCGATGGACCAGCGTCCCATTCA
>JAODAI010509371.1:0-13227 GCA_027575025.1 Scotoplanes globosa
TTCCCACTCTTGAAGTCAACATGTGAAGAACAGAAGCGACTATTGCATGACGTCACAGAGGAAATTGATGCCGCCAGGGATGAAATATCAGCACTACACAATAGTGCAGATAATGCAAACGTCACGATATTGAAGGTACGTATTATTAAACGGCAACATGTTTGTGATTTAGTTAACACAAAATACATAACACGTTACATAAATTGAGACTACCGACGAAATATTATGATATATGAAATGAATAAATCCAGTAGTAAAATTAATCAAACATATATATAGACTGTCAGATTACAAAAATAATTGAAAATAATTGTTATGTTTCTTAATAGTACTAAGACATGGGCTTTGTCTTTGTAGTCCATGCGGATCAAGTTCACATTACAACACTTGTTACTACGTGTATTACTCATAATTATATATTCACGTGACCATAATTACTCGAGTACTATTTTTATATCTTGCGATTCACAAACATTGTGAAAATAAGTTCTTAGACATTTATCGAATGATGATCCACATTTTGCATTGGTTTAACTGGTACTACATTATAACGTATGATCAAATACCACCATTCATTCAACTCGAAATCAACTGCCATTACTGAAACGCGGAATCGGATATGGAGACATACTTCGACTTCTTAATTACGTCACGTTATAATCACGATTATAATACATATTTTGGATAGCAATTAACAAAAATATTTCAATTAAAATCGGTGATCATATTTGAGTTCTGAATGGGATATAAGGTAAACACAACACTAGTATTATAGTTTTCGAAACATATGGACTTATCATACATCACGCATAATCATGATTACAGTGACCAACTGTGTATTTGGGGAAATGATCACAACACAAGTCGTAATAAATGTGTATATATCTTCAAACGTTGATTTTTGCAAATCTGTTTTATTTGGCGTATCAAATCAGCAGATGTGTAGACTTAAAAAACATCAAAATACAGACGCACCTATTATTAAAAATCTGATAAACGTAATAATGTCACACCAGTACTTTATAACTTACACTAGATTCCTATAAAGTCTCACATTGTTTTCAAAATTATTGTTATTACTCAGATTTTACCAGCTGCTTTTCGTTGGTGAACTGATTCACTACTATAAACCATCTCGCAACTTGCGCTTTTCCAGTAAAGATCAATTAGTTTAACAACGTAATATCAATTGTTATATCAGTAAATGTTCTGAATTTGCAGCTGCTACACTTTGAAATAAATTACCAGAGAACATCACATTGTGTAATACATTGATCTAAGTATCATAAGACCTATTTTTTTCAAACTTCATTACTGATTAATGTGTATTTATATTTATTTGACATTGCATTGCATGTTATATTTAGCAAGTAGTATAACTAGTCATTCATATTATTTGCCATGATTGACTCGTGGGTATGCAATGATATTAAAATAAATGTGTAACAGTTGTTGTTGTTGATCCATTACGTCATAATTATAGATCCCGGGACGAAGGCTCATAAGTACTTTAGATTTTTTAAATTACTTAGTCCCCCCTCACAAGTACCTACAACCTTCTAAATAATTTGAAAATCATAAAACATAATTTCAATGATCCTGTGCGTGATAGTTGCACATTAGTGAGAATTTGGAGAAATAAAGTGTGAATATGGGGAAAATAAGGATAAAAATAAAATCTGATAGTACGTCGGCCATATTGTACAGAGTAATATGTCAACTGTCCATAGTGGCAAAACAATGGTTCATACTTATTTCAGATGATACAGGTGATATCCGAGGAAAATAAAGGGATGATAAAGGGAAATAAGGGAAAAAACAAAATGCAATGGATATGTCAATGAATGAAAAATACGGGGACAATTAGGGGTAATAAGGGGGAAATCAAAATGCGATCGAAAATTGCAACTTTTACATGTCAGTAGAGTTTAGGAGTTATACCATCGTGACACAACAATATGTCTTACATATTTCATATTTTTCTGGTGAAATGGGAGGACACTAAGGGTATATAAGAAGAAAACGGCGGGGAAATAAGGGTAATTACAAAAATGTTGGAAATAAAAACGTTGTTTAGGAATATATAGTTTAACAGTTATTCCAAGGTAACATAACAATATGCCCTATTTATTATTTTTTGTGACGATTTTCCAGGTGAACCAAGGATAAATGAAGGCTAAGTAAGGGGTTACCATAATCTTTCAAATGTTAAAATCAACTAATGTTATGAAACATCCATGAAATTAGCTTACACACATTAAGACAATGACTTATACAAAAACTATATATGCTTTACATTTAACTACAATTTACAACAAGCTTCATTACTTATTACTATATCTCACTATAATTTTGATTTTATCCAGGTTGACCTTCATTGACACGTTTTTCACCTTAGCAACACATTCTCATGAATGATTTGCGATCGCTGTCGTGAATGTTGGATGCGATTTTCCCAATTGTTTCAAATATTTGTGTGACGTAACCATATATATATTTACAGCACGATGTAGGCCTACTAGCCTACTATTACGCTCCGTGGCATTTGTCATTAACTGTCTTATTATTATATGGACACTCATCTCATTTTTGGTGCCCCAGATATGTCCAAAGCTGTATTATATGAGCACTCGTCGAAGTATTGGTCCCTCCAGCGATGTCATTTGGCGGGAGCGGTATTATCGCATGGGCACTCATCCTATTATTGTTCCCCCAGCGGCGGAGGAATACACTTGTTTGAAAAAAATATTATAGTCGTTGGGTATTTTTAATTGATAATACATGCATGGTTCTAAAAGTGTATTAAATCAATATATATATATATCTAAATCTCAGGAACGTATAATTGTTGGTTGGATATATATTATCACTCTTTACAATCGAAAAGTCCTTGATTATATTCCTTGTTCGGTTCATAGCAAAAATGCAAAAAACGAGACATGATATTGTTGTCTTCAATATATTTAACCATCGTTAACAATCAAAGGACCATCGATTAGTAGAAAAATATCCGCCTCGCTATTGGTATTCTAAATTACTCAAATGAGCAGCTAATCCCGCTCAATCAACTATTATCTAAATTTCAAACGACATTTACCTTATATTAGTGTTACAACCGATCTCTTCCGTTCATTGGATATCCATTCTTGTGTGGAATAGGCTTATTATTTTATTTCTGCCATTAATATATATTTTTCTATGTCATTAATATTTGTTTCCATATATATTATTTGAATGCAGCTATTTATGTAATTTACATTGATCTCAAAAGCCAACTTCGGATGTGAAGATTCCATTGTAATGGCTTTAGAAAGAAAATATCCATGAAGATATAGATACATTCAATAGTATAATAATCTAACTCGGCCTTAAAATGTTAACATGTTTTAGGATTTCAACCCTTCAATCTGTCACACCCCTTAATGCATGTTCATCCATTTCATGGTTGTTTTCCCGTATCAAGGTGGCGCCATAGTTTCACCAACAGAGGGCCGTCGTTCCCCAACAGGGGATCCTGAGAGACCCAATTTTCAACATATAACCGTAAAATATAGCAAAAGTCCCCGATGGATTATACATTTTCTCCAACGGCCGACCAGAGCTCCCCGAATGTAGGTTTCTTCACCCTATGTTTGCGACGGCGTTACCCTTGCACCACATTAGTTGAAATATTAACACAATATTTGTGTTTTCTCATTATTCCTCTTTATTTTCCATTAGTTCTGAAAAATTATAAAAATTTAGTTGTTTTGTCACTGTGGAACAAATTTCCATAACACTATTTTCTGCAAACAAACTTTTTTGTTTCCATTTGAAAATCTCCCCTTATTTCCCCTCTTATTTTCCCCTTATTTTCGTCCTTATTTGAACTGAATTTTATTCTTAGATATTAAGTAAAAACTATTATGATGTCACTTTTTAATAACTTTTAAACTATATTGCTATGCAAAAAATGGTCTTTCGTCAATTTTTAATTTCACCCTTAGTTTCCCCTTATTTTCATGATATCCCCTTGGTATGCCCTTTTTCGCATAAATTTTCTTCTGAGTTGAGCAAAAACTATTGTGATGTCGCTTTGAAATAACCTTTATACTCTATTGCTATGTAAAGTTGCTGCTTCCGAATTCATTTTAATTTCCCTCTTATTTACGCCTAATTGTGACCTAAGTGTCTCCTTATTTCATCTAAAACATTACCAGTGATAAGTAACAAGTATTATTAGATAACTTTAATAACTAACAACTAATAGCTGTATTGCTATCAAAAGTGTGTCTATCCATTTGATTTTACTTTGCCTTAATTCTCCTTTTTTATCATTACTTTCCCTATATTTCATAATTAAGATTATCTGTATTGCTCTGTAAAATCTGGTTTTGCCATCAGAGTTTATTTTTATCCCTAATTGCCCTTTATTTTCTCGTCATTTCCACTAATTGTGGCTAATGTACAACTTTCACGGCTGGGATCATCGAAATTATGTTTCATATAATTTACTTCAAATTATTTACCAATGCTTTAGGTACTTGTGGGGGGACCACATAATTATCATTTAGGAGCCTTCGGCACACGGTCTATTATGAAGATAAATATGTCATACCCTTACAAATTTATGTTTTAATCTAGTGAAATAAACTACCTTGCTATACTAAATTAAGTTATCAACGAGTATACACAATTATGCAAATCTGAATAAACATTGTTTATTTTCAGTTGACAAGAGAAGGGGATGAACTACGAGGAAAGCTGGATGAAATGAATGAAATGCTACATAAGTCAGACCAGGCTAATGCACAGTACTCTATTGACAATTCTAGACTACAGGACGATGTGAACGAAATCAAAGACACTCTGAAGCGAACCCATGAAGAACATGCTATAGAGAAAGGACGACTACAGGGGGATCTTGATAACACCAAAGCATTACTACGAGAAGAACAACAAGTAAATACATGTTACTCTGTTGATAATGAGTTTATATTTGGTACAGGGATGTTCTGCGGGTCGATTAGGAAGCCTTAACAATGATAGCTTGCATATTAATGAGTGGGCGGACTTTATTGGAACACATTGATAGACTAGAGGCAGGGATGCTCTGCGGATCGATTAGGAAACCTATTGATTTAACGATTATACCTCGTATATTAATGAGTGGGCGGGACTTTATTGGTAAAATATTGATAGGCTAGAGACTATAGGCTAATTTACAATGTACAGACAAAGTTGTCGCAATTTTGATTATATTTGGCCAAAGTGATATTCTATAGCCCAAGGAAGAAGCTTCTCTGTTTTCGGTGGCAATCCCATGTATATTAATTAGTGGGCGGTGTTAATTACAAAAATATTGGCTTGTTAATACTTGAGTTTATATTTGGCACAGGGCTGCTTTACTGGCGTTTAAGAATTATATTGATTTCCATGATGATACCCCGAGGCTCGTACATTAGTGAGTGGCCGGGGCTTTATTCATGAAATACCGATAGGCTAGGCGATTTTACACAGTACAGATGAGGCCCCAAAAAATACGAGAATAAATCACCATGCACTTTGTATAATTCTTGTTATTGATACACGGTGGCCATCTTGGATTTGGCAGCCATCTTGGATTTACTAGCCATTTGTTTGTTGTAAAATGTTCAGCAGATCAAACCCTACCATGTTTCAAGCATAGACACATCAAGACAAATTTTATTTTATATTTTGGAATAGCGCCCTCTATTATTTATTTTCATGACTAACTCCCTTAACCTTAATCAATATTCATAAAACAAGCCGCATATGGTGGCATATGATATCTTATCTTATTACCCGTCTTTTCATATAAAAAAATCTTTCTCACTAGGGACCTCTATTTGTCTAATACAATTTACATCTAGCACAGAGTTGTCACGGGGGAATGGCCGCCATTTTGGCGTGTGCAAGTTTTGAAAATGGGAACAACAGTTTTCAGAAACTCTATAATGTCCACAAACAATTTCTGGTGCACATTTTCAGTGTGTTAAATCTTGAAACGAAAAGTAAGGCACCATTGGCCCATGTCATAGCATCATGTAACATTTATACTTATATACTTACATGTATAGTGTGACGTCACGTTAAATTGAATGTCCATATTCAACGCTTTGAATGCATCTGATAGTTTATCGACATCCAATTCACTGATAATTTGACGATCTTGTAAATATTTTAGCAGAGACCGGGATGTTTTAAGTTGCTCGTTGGCTGAAAAGTCGAAGAATTCAATCAACTCCCCGAGACCGCCATCTCGAATGGTACGGGACAACGTAGACAACAAATTGTCTAAGTTGAGGAAGTTGTAGTTATCCTGTATAGTAGAAATATTTACAATAGTGGATTATTATTAACTTGTTAATATCATGGTCGTGGGCTGGGGTTGCGGGGTACCCCCTCCATCAGCGGCGAGTTCCTCCATATAAACCATAACATTTTGGCAATATACATTGCATACACCGACCTATTTTATGATAATTTTGGTCCGCTCAACACAAAAGGCAGCTATATTGGTCACTCTCAGCAATACTAATTCGTATTTAAGCCCACACATTTGCAAAATATATTACAGACTCAATGGTTTCCAATGATTTACAGAGTCCGGTATCGGAACCGGCAACATATATGTAAAACAGAGTGCAACAATATGTCGGTCGCTGTTAAGCTACTGTATGTCCAAATGTTTAATATTCTTAGATGCTAGAAAATCGCATCTAAGCATTTAATTTCTGAAAAAAAATCCGGGGCTCACCTCCCTCCGGGCATTTTTCACGCTTGTGACGTTCGCGAGCTCCGGCTTCACTCGAAATATGGAAGTAGTTCAAAGTTCATAAGAAACGCACCACCCGTTTCCAAACCAGCCTACGCCCATGCATGAACATGAACTCTTAATCTGGTATATCAATATTAAATGTATGCATAATACACTATGTTAATTATATAATTACTATTATTTATTAATAACTTAAAGCTTGTGTTAAGTGTTATTATGTAATGTCTTAAATGTCTTATATGTATATAATCGTAATTTAAATATGGTAATCAGTTACAGATGTTACCATGCTAATGATATTAATGCATAGGCCTACTGATTATTTTGTCGGTACGTGATGCATTGCATGATATTATTTAGATTGAATTATGCAAGTAAAGTATTAAATGATATGATGTTATATAATCTGGTATGATGTAAATTATTTAATCTAGTAAGACAGTGATAAGTGTAGACCCATATTGATGACATCCATGTATAATTATTAATATTTACCAAAACAGTGTAACTAATGCTTGAGATGTGATATACAAAATGATTTAAACTTAGTAAGGAACTATGATATAAATTACAATGGTAGGATCATGTGCCATATATACGGCTCTATACGGATCTGGTTAGGCATACAGTAACATGTGATGTGTCGATTTATAATCTCATTACCCCGAAAGTGCTGAGGAGATATTGTAGTCAATTGACCATACGAGCTCATTGTTGTCATCCTACACTGTAAAAATGTAAAGTAAATTACTGGCAACTAAGCTGCCAGTAATTTACTGTAAAGTTTACAGTACCGCTGTATAATAAACCAATAGTACTGTCCTTTTTACCGTACTACTGTAAATGTCAATAGCAGTACTGTAAAATTGCCAGTAATTTACTGTTAATTGCTACAGCAATATGTTACAGTGTAGCTGCCATGACAACGGTTTTGCGGTAGAGGTTAAAATGTCTACATGTGGCTAAGGGTGTGTGTAAGGGTGTGTGTGCTTGTGGGCGTGCATCCATACACAGCTAAGTTTCACCCAACTACTGAGGACTAAGCTTTCGTTGTTTCTTCCTGACCCTAATCTTGAATGTAACTACTACCGAGGACAATTGTTCTCTATTTTGTCATATTCTTCGCTGTCTTCGGTAGCTGATCGAGTAATGCTTGTACACGCATATACACACATACGCACGCGTTTTGACCCCTATCGCAATTTGGAATTGCCCAAAACCTTTGGTTACCCTACCATATGTTACATCCCAAGACTCTGAAATTAATGATGCCAATAGCAGCCATACATGGCAACCTTTGTTATGGTAACCAGGATGTCCACGGTGAGCACTAAAGTCTAATTGACTACAATATATCCTTAGATCCTTCGGGACTATGAGATAATTATTTATATTTTTTGACAATGACAATGACAACAATTTATTTCCAGCAAACACATTAATACACTGATTACATGACATTATTTTGGGATTTTACATAGCTAGGAAATACCGGGAGAAAAACAGATGTGAAATACTTATAAAACGTTTTCCCCAATAATAAATAAATATTAAATTAATTAATTAATGTAGGTATAATTTATTTAATAAGCAGAAAATTTAGTAAATCCGAATTTGTTAATTATTCTTAAAATGCAGTAGTAAAATAAATTAACGGCCTATAATATAGGATTTTATAAAAAGTAAAATAAATAAGAATAATTTATTTTAATAAAAACGTATACACTTTAAAACTGTTTGGTAAAATTTCCTGGTTATTTTTTACCAGACAAATGTTAAATGTGGAAGCATCGTGGTTAAATCATGGAGCTCTTCCAACTCCTGGCTATTTTTTCAACAGGCAAGTGATGTGGATGATTTCCTTGTACGTTTGGAAAATATACCCCCCACACTTTTTTAAAAGTACATGACAGGCATAACAATAGCCACAGTAGTATATAAAAAATTGTGGTTCTGGACCACTTATTTTCCTTGATCTGGTCCCTTACCACTGGGCTCCACCTCGTTGTAGAGACAAGTGCAATCAAAAAAGCGTTCCAGAGGCCCCCATTTTGTCTACTTCTCATATATGTATCCACACCAAAAAAAGAGTGATAATTACCATTTTCATTAAAAATTCACAAGCAGAAAAAAATATTTGCTTTGCACTGACTCCTTACAAAGATATAAAACTTGGTACAAATGACGCGAGCAATAAATATAGAAAAATATTTCACTCGCTCATATAAATATTTTTTTAATTTGTTTTCAGTTTTGCACAAAACCGCTTACCAAATTTCAGTTTAAATTGAGAAACATAGCATTTATTTTTCACCACAAAAAAACTAAAAAGTCGACAACAATGCAAAACAAACACAGATTAAATTACACTATCCACAAATTTAAAACACGACAATTCGCCAAATTTAGGTGTCATCCTCAACTGGAGAAATTGTTCTTCAAAAAAGAGTTCGTCAAAAATTCACTAAACTCATAGTAAATTTCTTCAACAAAAATCAACCTCACGTCAAAAAATCAATCTCACGACTTTTACAGCATTTTTTTCATCCAAAACGCAACTGCGACACAAATTACGTAAAAAAATCACAAAACTCTAAAAATTTCTTGGAAACAAAAATACTAGTAACCCTTTACAGGTAAAATTATTTCTACAAAAACACAAATTTTCTACAGCAGTTAAAATGACTGATATTTTTTAAACGACCAACTAAAAATAAATGATACCATCCTAAACCGGAAAATACCGATACATATATAAAGGTGTGGAAATTGTATACCCAATCAACCCCCAAAATATGATATTTGCAAACCATTCGACCGGATTAACATTTTTTTCACAACAAGAAACCCCAAAAGTCGACAACAACGCAAAACAAACACAAATAAATTACACTATCCACAAATTTAAAACACGACAACTCGCCAAACTTAGGTGTCATCCTCTACTGGAGAAATTGATCTTCAAATAAAGAGTTCGTCAAAAATTCACAAAACTCATAAATTTCTTCAATCAAATTTAATTTCAAGTAAAAAATCAATCTCACGACTTTTTACCATAATGATTTCATCCAAAACCCAACTGCGGCACAAATTACGTCAAAAAATAACAAAACCCAAAAATGTTTTTTTGAAAGAGAAATACTAGTAAACTATTTACGGTAAAATTATTTCAACAAAAACACTAGCTTTTATAGAAGTTCAGCAATTGAGAGTTCTAATCCTAGGTAAGGCGTTTTTTGATGTTATTATATCACCGTGTGAAACACCATATTAAGGTAACAGTTATTACAATATGTAAAGTCGTCTTTACAGTGATAGACTCATTGTGTTCATCATACTGAACTTCGGATGTTACATTAGTTTCAGCGGGGGCTCATCATGTTCAGATGGTAGTTAATCATACTGAACTTATGATGTAACATTCGATGTTACATTGGTAGCGGTGTTTATGTTATGTTGACCCATATGTAAACCTGTTCCATTAACTCGGAGTTCGTTATTGTACGCATTGGTGGTATCCATGCATACGAAGAAGCATAATACTGCTGTGGATTATAAAGGTCATCACCAAGTACAAAATGAATAGGTGTATTTGCGTACATAAGGGTGTCCTATAGCGTGCGACTGATGATATGATAGGGGATCAATTGGCGCATTAATATCATCTGCCACATTGCGTATGAATTGTTTCTGCGCACCGAGCCCTTATGACCCAAGCCTTTGTACGCATTTGTGCCTGCACTCATTGGATTGCCCAAACCAGCGTTCGCATACTTTAATTTATATACAGCACACCATTATCTGTTAACCCTTGACTTATTAATTGGTGCGACCATCCTTTTATAACCCTGTTCGAATGTTCCTGGTTGAGTGATGACATCGAATGTTAATGCTGCAGCTCGATGACCGAAAGACATATGACTATTAACTTGAGGTGTTTCCTACAGCCCAACTACATATCTTCCGAGTGATTAAATCATCTGAGAGCATCATGGCAGAGGATTCTTCGATAGTTATATAGCTATATTTATTGGGAGTTCCAAAACCTCCATTTACTGGTGTCCAGTTACTACTTACACTAAATTCATAACAAATTTGTCTGTAGGCTCCTTCATTATATATATTATTATAAAGATCAAAGTTCCTCTCATCCGGAAGTATAATTTCCAGTTGATGAAGAATACGACAGATCAGGCGCGTAGCCAATGGGGGGGGTAAGGGGGGAGACAGCCTCCCCCAAACTCTAGCGTATTTTTTGAAATTTTGAGATTTTTTTGGCATAATCCCTACATAATATGCTAAATTACTTTTAAAATTTCCAAGGGGGGGCCAACTCCTAAAAAATTCCGGAATTATACTGAATTAGTCTAGTTATAAACCCTCTTTGGATCGAAATATCACATACTTGGTCTCCTGGACAACTTATAAAATCAAAAATCAAAATCTTCAGAGATAGTAATGACATGATTCCGATAGGTCAATTCTCGGCATTCAAACTTCGATCTTATGTTGAAAGTGCATTATTGCATTATAAATTCCTAACAACTTTTAGTGTTGGTTGTGTTTAACGGCTCATTTCTAACCTTCCGGTTTAATAGCGCCGTCCTCGGAATTGTTTCCTAGTAGAATGAATGAATAGGTTTCCTGGCCCTTGTCAACGCAGTGGTTATATGAGCCACCCCAAGCCTTTGATATACCAGTTATGACCATGCTCCAATCCCATACGCTGAACATCAAGCGAGAAGGCAACATGTACCATTTTTAAAGTCTTCGTTATTACCCGACCTCCAGGGGTCTCGAACCTTAGCGGGCACGAAACCACTATATGGTCTCCCGGCTTGCAGGCGGATGCTCTAACCATTGCGCCACTATAACCATGCCTAACGAAGGGGGTGGGGATAATGGAGGGGTACCACCCACATGCTCGGATCCAGGGGGCCACAGGCGGGTTCCCCCTATTTTTTGGCCACCAACATTTTTTGCATAGAAGAAACACAAAACACAAACTTGGCGTGAAATTGAATAAAATGTTGCACCATATTGCATGTGAGGGCATTTAAATGTCTAAGAAAATTATGTACGCTCCGCTCCAACCAAGGTAGCGCTCCGCTTAGATGGTGTCTCGGACATATCAATCAAATATACAAATCAGTAACATGCATGCCCACATATGTACAAAGACAATGTGAAAGGTTGTATACCATTATTATCTGTTTTATGTATTTCAGACGTGCAAGAAGTGCTAAGCGATCGACAATTAATACAACCATTATACTGCTTATTTTATTTTGAACCTCCAACAGTTTCAGATATCACCGATGGGGATGATTGGACTGAAGAGTGTGGATCAACGGAAGCGATAGATAATGTTAACTGGTAAGCTATTGTTGTAGGCATATACCTCTTTGATCTTAATTCAAATTTCACACGTTTCTTATACTTATACTCAAACCTCAGAAGCTAAGGTATATGTACAAGACGATCAGTAAGGAGATATACCGCAAGACGTGGTAACATTGACATTTTTTTTGCTATTTTACGATGCATTATTTTTCATGAATATATTTCCAGCCTATTACCACATATTATATACATTTGATGTGAGTACTTTATATACCCACTTAATGTGCGCTATACTAATGTAGCACCCCCCCACCGGGGTGATAACAGAACATCAAATGTATCAAATGTTCCATGCCAATGTTACCTCATGTTTGGAGTAGCATTGGCAGTTCCTTATACATGACGTCATATACTATTAAATACGAGTATAAAACACAGATATATTCATTTTAGCGATCTTGTGCGATAAGTTGCTCCTTCTGGTGTCCTGTGGTCAGATGAATTAGTATTGTGCCAGCTTCGTTCTCTGACTGTTGAGGATGAAGTTACAATTCAATTATGTTGAATTATTTAGCGTGTCATTTGTCGCTACATATACAGTGTGTGCACAGTATACGTAAACAGGCTTTCATCCATAAAATCAACACTTGTAGGTATTGAAACGTTACAATGAGCACGAGAAAAATAAAATGAACATACTGCTGCTTTATTGTGAGGCATAGTTATGTCATCTAGAAAAAAATATATCGTTGACGTCACTTTCGGTCAATTTATACTGAATAACTACTTTGAAAATTAAAAACATATATTATAGTAATTTAGTATTTTACAATGTATCTTTAACAAATGTAACGCATTAGATTCATGTATACCTCCACCACTTTCCATTTGACAAAGTATTAAATAAAAAGATACTGAACTTCCAATGTTTTTTATTGACTTGACCCATTGTATATACTGTTGACAATAGAACTACTTATCTATGTCAATAAAATACCAATTACACACGTACTTGAAATGCCTTGACCATTCAAGCAATTTAACGAGTGTGCTGTGTACACTGAAATGTGAAAGAACAAGCAAGTGGGTACAATTTTATTATA
>JAODAI010509482.1:0-13227 GCA_027575025.1 Scotoplanes globosa
CATTTGCACTTTTGAGTGGAAATGGACCTAAAATCAATAATACCATAATTAGCCCTTTTGAAAATATTAATGCGGGATATTAAGGGTTAAGTAAATCTTTCATAGCGCCACGCATACTCAGTACCGGTATGCACTATGCATATCGCCGTACCTTTTCAATATAATTTGTACTGTTGTACCATACTTGTATGGGTGGTATTACTCTGAAATCGCGGCCAACTATTGTCGGTTGTCATTTGTATACTTGCTATATATTATGCATGGACCAAAGTTTGAAATTAATGAGAAATGGACACGCCACATAAACTTAATGGGATGTTTACAATAAATCACTTATCGGCCAATCATGTTCGTATTATTGACCACTTGACCGGAAGGACAGCCGTTATACTACTCCATAAAGTCAAATTGGGGGTCCCACGCATCCCAGATACAGCCGCCAAGATACCTACTGCGAAGATCATGTATTGGTACTAGATAGAAACAGTCGGGACTCGGGATACGCATACCCACGCAGGGTGATAAAATCGAACAAAGTTCAAAGTGATGCCTGAAAACGTATACCACTCATGTGTTGACATTGTGGGATTCATGATACTTGGTGAGATCCATAAAAACCTGCAGCAGAAAGCAACAGCTCGGTGTGACATTCCAAATGGTTGATGCTGACAATTTCATTGCCCTCCGAAATGGGTGTTAATTTATTATCCCGTTTGACCGGCGCAGGATTGCGGCCTACATGTCGGCCATCGTGGAGGTACTTTGTTTTTAACTAGATGATTATAGAAGCAAATATAAAACGCATACTTTCCACTTTTTATGACAATCAATTGTCTACAGTATATATAATAGGGCCTATATACGATTTGTGTTTATTTCTCTCGGTTTAAGCCAATCGAATCGGGGGGCGTCAAACAGAGCGTGACGCCACAAACAATATTGCAAAAGTAATATCTCACTACTTGTCCGCCGAATGATATTATTAACTGTAACAGTGCTATGTTGGTCCCCAACCGAGATAGTTGGCGATCGTAACAACTAACGGCCGTATCCGTCATACATAAGTTACATTAGATACTGCTTTACATTTAGGTGACTGTTTCATGTCGGAACATCTTCCTTGGAGACGGTACTCCTAGGGTACACGTATCGCATTACCGGAGATCATGCCGCGGGCAAGTGCGGGAATCCATGTAAGGAGCTACTCCAAGTGGTAGGATATCATTATTCCCGGATATAATGGGTACACGGTTACATATATGGCTACTACTCTCCATTATCGTGTCAATGTGTTTTCCAATGGAATCCGTTGCATCTTGGATGTAAGTATGAATACCATAGTTCAATATAATGTTACCGGCGCAGCCTATCATGTGAGCTCTGTTAGATACTTAATCGCTGAGGCCACGTGATAACTTTACCCCCTTGGGTCGACGTTACTCGTTAGTCATAAAATAACAAAACACAGTGGACTACAATACATTGATTACATGTTAAGGACATAGTAATTTCATGTTTTTAAAGTAACATGACTTCTTTCCATCTGCAGGTATTTAAGTGTAGGCCTATTCACCAATGGTATATATATATATATATATATATATATATATATATACAAGCTATACATTATCAATTGTTGAAATAACTTTACCTCTTGGAAATTGGCTCAATGTTAATCATAACATAACAGAACGAAGTGGTTTACAATATAGGTTAAATACATATAGTCATTTCATGTTTTAGAGTAACGTGAATCGGTTACCTCTACAGTGACAGTAACGCGCACTCACTATAATGTTATTGTGCACATATTGGGAGCTATTACCTTACATTATGAATGGTTAAAATCACATGGTAACTTTTCCCCTTGGATGTTGGGTCAACGTTAATCATAGCATAACAAAACAAAGTGGTTTACAATACAAGTTAACTATAATGTTAATGTGCACATTGTGAGCTATCAATACATTACACTATCAATGGTTAAAATCACATGGTAACTTCGCCCCTTTGGATATTGGGTCAATGTTAATCTTATAATAACAAAACAAAGTGGTTTACAATACAAGTTAAATACATAGTAACTTCATGTGTTATTGTAACAGGAATCCTTTGCTTCTACAGTGACAGTAAGCATATAATGTCAGTGTATACCAATGTAAGCTATGTTACATTTACAATCGATGAAATCACAAGGTAATTTTACCCCTTGGATATTGGGTCAATGTTAATCATAAAATAACAAAACAAAGTGGTTTACAATATAAGTTAAATACATATTTTATGGTAACATAAATCCGTTGCCTCTACAGTGAGAGTAAACATACTTACCATAATGTTAGTGTCATCATTGTAAGCCATATTACATTGACAATCGATGAATTCACAAGGTAACTTTTCCCTTGGATATTGGGTCAATGTTAATCATAATATAACAAAACAAAGTGGTTTACAATACAAGTTAAAGACATAGTAATTTTAATGTTTTAAAGTAATGTGAATCCGTTGCCTCTAGAGTGACGGTATAAGCTTTACTCACTATAATGCTATGCATGGTGTACACATTATAAGCTATATTGCATTATACTATCAGTTGTTAAATTCACCCCTTTGTATTTGGGGTCAAAGTTAATCATAAAACAACACAGCAAACTGGTTTACAATACAAGTTAAATACATAGGCCTACTTAATTTCATGTTTTAATGTAGCATGACTTCATTGTATATTGGATGTATTCGCTAATGTAACTGTACACGTTACAAGATATATTACATTATCAATCGCTAAGACCATGCCCGTGATAACTTTGCTCAAGTGAATATTGAATCGAGGTTTATCATAACATAATAAATGAAGTGGTGGTCACCTACAATGTCATAATTTTAAAGTAACTTGGACCTGTTTCATCTGGGATGTATATTCAATGATACTGTATACCTTCCATGCTATATTGCATGATCAATTGCTGAAGTCACATGGTAACAGTATCCCCTGGATGTTGGGTCAATGTTAATCATAATATAGAAAAACGAAGTGGTTTACAATACAAGTTAGCGAAATAGTAATTTCAAGTTTTAAAGTAACACGACTCCATTGCATCTGCATGATGTAAATATATTCACTAAAGTTGCCGTAGCCCCCCCCCCCCTATACATAAGTACATATATTCACTAAAGTTACTGTAGGTCCAAGTTACTGTATGTCCCCCTACACCTACACATTATAAGTTATATTACATTATAATTCGTTGTAGCCCCGTGGTAACTTTAACCTCTTGTTTTTTTAGTCGATATTAATCACAAAAGAGCAAAATGAAGTGGTTCTCAATTAAGTTAGTGACATATAATTTCATGTTTTAAAGTAACGTGACTCAGTTTCATCAGCATGCAGGATATATTAACTTATGCTACTGTAGCCCCCTCCCACATACATGCACATTCTAAGCTATATTACACCATCGTTGAAACCGTGCACGTGATGACTTTACCCTCTGGTTTTGAGTCAATGTTAAGTCATAAAATAATAAAAGGATGTGGTTCACCACTATGTACACGTTAACGATATCGTAATTTCATGTTTTAAAGTAACATGAATCCATCTGTCCATAGCATATATGATTGTAAGAAGATTCACCAATGTTAGTGTACAACCTACAAACTATATTATATTATCAATCGTTGAAAGAGCATGGCAACTTCCCCCCCCCCCTGTGATGTTGGGTCGAGGTTAATCATAACATAATAAATCGAAGTGCATGTTCATCACTTGGTAATCTCATGATCTTAAAGTATCATGAATCCGTCGCATCATTGTTTTAACTACATTCACTAATGTTACTGCCTTATAGTACAAGCTATATTGCATATAGTCAGTCCATGAAATCACATCGTAGCTTTAACCCTGTTAGATGTCAATACTAACCATGAAATAATAAATTAAAGTGGTTCACTGGTCAAGACATATACAATACACTGTGAAAAACACACTGGTCAAATTTGAACAACTATTGGTTAACTGTGCACCGAACCAAATTTGGTCAAAGTATGTGTGCAATTTCCCATTGAAAATTGTCAAAATTGCAATGGGAAATTGAACACAAAATTTGACCAAATTTGGTTCGGTGCATATAGTTGACCAAGACTTGGTCAAATTTGACCAATGTGTTTTTACAGTGTTTAGCGACATGGTAATTACATGTATCTAAAGTAACGTGGATATACTAACGGTAATGGTATATCAGTATCTAGTTATACTTGTATTATATAACCAATCCTTGAAATCACATGATAACTTTCATGTTGAGTCAATATTAGTCATAAAATAAACAATCGAATATTGGTTCATATAATGCACTCGTTCTTCCATATTTAAATTATAACTTGTTGGTTTGGAGGAACTGCTTGCAATGCTATAATATTGACAAATAATTTTCTCTTACAAATAACATTTCTAATTCTAATTCGCTTACTGCTCATTTGAATGAACACAATATTTCTCCATTTATACGACCTGTTTATAACGTGCCACAGTAGATTGGGTATCATGTCAGTATTCTCCACTTGAAATAGAGGAGGTTTTCCTCCAAAATGTATCACAAGTCCAATGAAATATGACCACGTCCATTACAAAAATAGGTAACTTGGATCAATATTATCTTGGGTATCAAAATAAAGCTACTGGTCTCCTCATACTTTTATAACCAAAATGTCAACGTGATCAAGTGCCGACATAATTCCCGATCTACCATGGTACATACTATTTTTGCTTACAACTTGGGAGAGTATTTGCTTAGAAATTCGAAAATGGTATTCTTCCATCCACATGCAATTTATTTGTTCTCTCAATTTGAAGGTTCCGTATTCAAAATACCCTCAAAGGCTCTCAGTTACTACACTCTTACCATTATCGAACACCATGATATCAACCTCAAATCCGGTATTTTATGTCAGTAGTCTGTAATAATATCTATATTAATATTATGTCTAAAATTCACAAGATGCATGTATATTATATACTGTAGAAGTGTAACGGTATTTTAATTTTTTCGACGATATAACTTTATATTTTATTAGGACTACGTGTTTTCTGAGATTTAAATACTTTTCCTTAATTATTTAATATGTGAATTTTTATAATTATATGGGAGCTTGACTATAAAACTCTTCTTTTATGTCTGAACATCTTTTATGTCTGAACATCACCAGTTCACCTATTATTTTGGATTTTTTTTAAACCTGCCATAAATTAATTTAAATATTAGCATTATGCTATGTATATGCCTATTATTATGACCATTGAGTAGACATCCAAGAAAGCAACGAAACGATCTTAGACGGATCCACATTCAAATAAATAGTATCGCTACCTTATAAAATAACTTGAATCCATTGCATCTTGGATGTAAGTTCCAAAATAGTGCAGGTTCCTTACCAGCTCTGTTACATAACCAATTGGTAAAACTACAGGACAACTTTACCCCCAGTGGATATTGAGTCCATATTAATCATAAAATAATACATCGAAGTGGTTCACGGTGGAAGTTAGCGACATAGTAATTCCACGTTTCGAAGTACCGTGTATCCGTTACATTTGAGATGTAAGTGTATTATACCCTAATATTAGCGGAATACTTTACAAGCTCCATTACATGGTCAATCGCTGAAACCACATGACAACTTTACCCTCATCCTGGATGCCGAGTCGATGTTAATCATAGAATAACAAAACGAGGTGGTTCATTATAAAAGCTATATAGCGACATATGTATATCGTGGAAAATCGCTACCAGAAATGCGTAAAGAGAGTGGATATATTAACTGAAATTGGAATGCAACCATCTTCGACTCCGAGATAAAAAATGATCAAAAAATAAAATATTAATTTAAATAGCCTTTGTACAGTTATGTATAACATTAACACATGACAGTACAGCTGAGAGCCACAGAAGGCTATAACCAACTTTGTTTCGAAGAAATAGGAGGGTAAAACTCACCCGAAAAAATATATTATGAAAACTTCAGATATTGCCAAAACGGTATAATAAAGTAGAATGTATAACTGTACATAAAACATATCAGTAGCCATATATGTAATGACAAAAGCTGTGTATTTCACACATATGTTTTCTTCATAATGTGACTGGTTAGTCCACAGTGGTTCTGAGCTCCTCATATGTGGAATGAATGTCACTAAATAGTCCACAATGGTTCTGATATCCCCATGTGTGGAATGAATGTCACTGGATAGTCCACAATGCATGTTATGAGCTCCTCATGTATGGAATGAATGTCACTGGATAGTCCACAATGGTTCTATAAGCTCCTCGTATGTGGAATGAATGTCACTGGATAGTCCACAATGGTTCTGAGATCCTCATGTGTGGAATGAATGTTACTGGATAGTCCACAATGGTTCTGAGATCCTCATGTGTGGAATGAATGTTACTGGATAGTCCACAATCGTTCTGAGCTCCTCGTATGTGGAATGAATGTCACTGGATAGTCCACAATGGATACGAGCTCCTCATATGTGGAACGAATGTCACTGGATACTGGATAGTCCACAATGGTTCTGAGCTCCTCATATGTGGAATTAATGTCACTGAATAGTCCACAATGCATGTTATGAGCTCCTCATGTATGGAATGAATGTCACTAGATAGTCCCCAATGGTTCTATAAGCTCCTCATATGTGGAATGAATGTCACTGATAGTCCACAATGGTTCTGAGATCC
Source organism: Scotoplanes globosa (assembly GCA_027575025.1). Lineage (NCBI taxonomy): Eukaryota > Metazoa > Echinodermata > Holothuroidea > Elasipodida > Elpidiidae > Scotoplanes > Scotoplanes globosa. The sequence continues at coordinate 6,735 of JAODAI010509482.1, forward strand.
TCATATGTGGAATGAATGTCACTGCATAGTCCACAATGGTTCTGAGCTCCTCGTATGTGGAATGAATATTACTGGATAGTCCACAATGGTTCTGAGCTCCTCATATGTGAAATGAATGTCACTGGATAGTGCACAATGGTTCTGAGCTTGAATTTATTGAAGTTACATGCATTACATTATTAATTTAAATATTTGGATATTTGCCTACCGTTGCTTGAATAGTTTGTTACCGTCTCATTTTAAAATCAGTATCTCCAGAAGAATGCATTGATTCATAATCATAACACCAGATAATCCAACCAATTACATATCATGCATTCGTCCTCTGCCTGCATGCACAAAGAAATGTTTTCAATATCGTACAATTACCTATATAGTGGAATACGTTATCATTATAAATCACTTCAAACGTGACTTTACCATCTTTAAAAAGAAGTCTGTCAAATTATATGTTAAGTAAATATTAAACAAATACTTTTAATTTAATTTGATAAACGATGTAGCTATATGTGGTTTATTCATGCGGATACATGTAAGGGTGGGGAGGGTGGTTAATTAGGCTGTTATTAAATTAATAATTAAATGTGTTATTCGATTGTTTACATGTTTAGGGAGTGCACTCTCGACAAGTCCATCTACGGTTTTTAGTGTACTTCCTTTCATGATAGTTAATTAGAACATTTGTTTTTATATTTGTGTTATATTATATCACATTATTATTGTACAAATTATTAAAATGTATTACTATTGTGAAGAAACAATAAATGAATGAATACTCACTAATATGGAAAAATAACAGGATTGTTTAAGCTATCTGAAAATTTGTTAAGATATAGGCCTATGTATATATTTTTTTCGGGGATCTCCGGTCTGACAGTGTATTCTTTTAAGCTTTTGATATGGTATGCTGTTTAAGAACTGCATTTTGTTGGGGATGTCCGGCGTTTTTAAATTGTCGTTTTTGTGTAAAGTGTCAAGATTTTTCTAAACTGTCGGGAAATTATTTTAAACTATTGGTATTTTTTAAACTCAGTGAATTATGCAGTTATGTTGGGGACGTTTTAAACTGTCTGTGAATTTGTTAAGCTGTCGGGCTATTTTTGTATAAACAGTCAGGGAAATTGTATTGCAAGTTCAACAACAGGCTTGTGCATTTTACCACAAGCCTATACTACTGTATATTGCCCCCAAAAGTCCCAGACGAATTTAACTAAAAATCCCGACAGGGGGATATACCTCCCCCAACGGGATGCGTAACCCCCTCCCTCCAGCTAGAACCATCCCTGTCAGAAGTGAAGTCACATATAAATTATTGTAGGTGCTCTTGTTGTCTAATTTGCAATATTCCGTTTATACACCACGAGTAACGACTGTGGAATATCGTTACACTATTTATTCATGGAATTGCACATGGTTACCTTCCGCCGAACCCTTTCCTTTAAACGTAATTTCAAAGATAGTTGTATTATCTTTCAACCCTCTACTGCTAATTTAAATCTGGGTAGTCAAAAATAAATGTCAATGAAAAGCCTGACAAAAAGTACATTTGAAATAACGGAGAGTTTTTCAACTATTGCGTTATTAAGATAATCCATCCTTGTGGCCACGCTATAACACTGAAAATAAATTGAAGAATAATTTTCTCTTACACGTATTTTGAAAGAGCGACTTTTTATTTTCATTATACTTGTAGATTCAATCATATCGAAATAATTTCTGTCAAAATAGGCACTAAAAAGCCTAAATACCTAAAAAATGTTATAACACAGGGGCATAAACTGCTAACACTAACCCGTATTTATAACACACGTATACCATTTTATAACACAGAAGCATAGCACAATTATGATTAAAGAATTGGAGGTCGAAAAGTACGAATTTATATTTTCCTATTTACAACAATAATCTGTTGACTGTAACCAGTGGTTTTGGAGTTTAGCGGCGGACTAGATTTAGGCATATTACAGGTATTATTTTATGTCATTCTAACTTTTCCATAACTATAGACAGGAATTTACAAACACAAATATTGTCATTCTTTCCACCAGCACTGACCCGCAGAACGCTGTACTAACAGATGGTGACTCTTCGTATGTATTTCACAGTGTAGGATTATATATTTAGTTGTTCATTTAAAGGATGGTGGTTTCGTGCCCGCGAGGGTTCGGGACCCCTGGAGGTCGGGTCATACCGAAGACTTTAAAAATGGTACATGTTGCCTTCTCGCTTGTTGTTAAGCATATGGGATTGGAGCATGGTCAACAATCCAGTGATCCTCGACTAGGAAAAAATTCCGAGGACAGCTCTATTAAACCGGAAGGTTAGAAATGAGCCGTTAAACACAGCCAACAACAAGTAAATATGTTTCTGCTGACTCCTGGGATAGTTACTTTTTCAGCTTCTTGAAGTAGGGAGCTCCTAAATAGGTATGTTGGTCCCTGGTTGAAGTTGATGTCCAGTAATTACTTACGAAGTGGAGTATCATTTATTCCTTATTTCCTGTGTTTATGTGATATCACCTGACACCATGTTTATTATTAATCTCAATACTGCACACTGCACCATCATTACCAGGTTTTTTAACTTGGGGTTCTGGGTCACTGACTCACAGGAACCTGGGTGATTTTGATCTAGTATTGGTAGTAATATTCTGTAAACTAGTATACATATTATTCATTCTAGAGAGCCCAAAATATATAATTTTTTTTCAATATTTGTTTTTAAATATTTTTTGTCCGATCAACTTATTCAGTCATAACTGCAAACTAACAATTCATTTGATCACATATTGACCCACAAAACTCAACCGTTGTTGACCCGGTATGTCATCTGCCGTCTCATGTTTAGGAGATAGTTATTTTGTCAGCTGGTTGAAGCAGGGATCCAATGCTCCCTGGTTGAAGTCCTTTATTGAGTCACCCACAGAGCGGAGCATGTTAAACTAACAATTCATTTGATCACGTATTGACCCACTAAACCCGGTTGTTGACTCGGTATATGTCATCTGTCGCCTCATGGTTTAGGAGTTATCTGTCGGGTTGTAGAAGTCATTATTTAGTCACTCACGAAGCGGTGCATATTAACTGCAAACTGTTCATTTGATTACATATTGACCCACATAAGCCGACCGTTGTTGACCCAGTACATGTATCCGATGTCTGCTGTTTTAGGGGATAGTAACTTTGTCAGCTTACCTCCACAATCATTCAACTCAGTGACTCCCAGTAGCTGTCTGCATGACAGTGGCCACACCCCGGTACCATGTCCGTTCATAGGCTAAATCTGGTGGGGGGAACGGAACGTCCATCGGAGGATGAGGACATAAAATGGCGGTCCTGGGGCAGGACTGCCTGTCCCGTTATTCCACCCTGGCCATCTTGTCGCAAACAGTGGGGAGTAATCCTGAATGGTCATTCCTTTTATTTGTTTGTGTCATGAAAACCCTGAGTGGGACATTAATATAATTAACCTATATATGGCACTAATATAACCTCAATGTTGATTTGCCGTTAAGAAATGATCTCTCAATCTGCCTCAGTTGCAGCAGAGATCCCCTACTCCCTCCTACTCCCTCCCTGATGGTTGAATTCATTCTTGAGTCACTCACTGCATGAGCGGAGCATATTATCTGCAAACTGTTCATTTGATCACTGATGATGACCCACTAAACACGACCGTTGTTGACCCGGGCATGTCATCTGCCATCTCATGTTTAAGGGGATAGTTATTTTAGTCAGCTTGTTGTTAAAGTCATTATTGAATCCAGCATATTAACTGTAAACTAACAACTCATTTGCCTCCGTCTCTAATACTGTTCCAGTTAATGATGTGGTGAAGGGTAATTTGCGTTGATGTTTGACATGGATGAATGTTTGTACAGGATAGTAATCTCTACTATAAAGTTGCAGCACTGCTGCATGGGGATATTACATTCGTAGTGAAGTTATAATGCAATTATAGCTGCATGTAGGTTATTCCTCATCATTAAATTTGACAATATAAATTGAGAGTATATTGTGGCTGTCTGGTGTGAAATTGAGCAGTGAATAACAAGTTGGACTATCCAGAGGGATATAGGCTAATATAGATCCCTCTAGAGACTATCGAATGTAACTTTGTCTGGGCGTGTATGGGAGCAACTGGTTTGTGTTACACAATTACATTTGACATCTAAATTGCAAGCAGACCCCTGGGGGTAGGGGGGTAGCTAAGAAGCCTATTGATTTTGCGATGACACCTCGCACATTTTTGAGTCAACAGGGTTTTATTTGTAAAATATTGATAGGCAAGAAGCTAGATTATTTTACAATATACATGCGAAGCCCTTGTATTTTTGGGGATTGGGCAAAATGATACCCTATAGCCCTCGGTAGAAACCGGTCTGTTTTCGGCCGTGATGCCATGTATATTAATTAGTGGACGGAGCTTATTGCGAAAATCTCAAGAAATAGCTTGCCGACACTGTATCTCAATAACTGTAGATCGTATGGAGTTGTTTCCAGTATTTTTATCATATATAATTGATATTGAGTATAGTGATACCCTGTGGCACAGAGAAGAAACCTGTTGTTGTCATTGATCACTGTCTGCATATTAATTTAATTAGTGGGCGGAACATATGAGAAAGATTTGTGCCTATTTGTTCATTTCAATATCATCGACGAAACGAAATACAAGTTTAATACTGGACGTGAACGAGCATCGATAATGTCCATATTAGCCAATCACAACGCACAGATTTTCAGTTTTGGGGAATTTACTAAAACATTTTTTTTCGTCCGGAAAAGTATGACGGTTATTTTGTTGTGTGCGATCACTGACTAGTGTACGGTGTGCGTTGGTTTAATGCTTCAATGTAGTGCGCATTTGTAAATGTTCGCATGTTTTTCTGTGTGGTATGACTCACATTACTAAGCTGCAACAAGCGTGGCATGGTCAGTTATCTGTTAGGATCAGTGTTTCATATTGTTAATGGTATCAAGTTGATATCCATGTACCGTGACTATTTCAAATCACCTGTCTTAATTTTATAAACTGTTGACGGCAAGTCGATCCAGACTTGTGCCTTTCAAAGACTATAATGCACCCTAAATGCCAAGGCTACTAATTGGCAGCTCACCCTGCCATATCCCGTCACCGTGCAGCTGGCTGTAAATCTAATAATGCCAGCGCCGGTCAGAAAGTGTGGCTCGGTTGTAGAATGACCCGGTATCGCAATCCGATACAAGTGATGCCTCCTAGTTTGTGAACCGTGTATCTGTAATGATGAGCTGCTCCTAAAATAACTCTGAAATAAAAACTGCCGTTCAGCACCAGCCTGTCAATAATTATTACAGCTGGAGGCATGAGAGGGTCAAGTGGATTAGCAAGGTACAAATTATATCATGGAGCTTGGGAGAGAGATATCTATATATATGTACAGTTGCATATATATTCGCAGAATTATATACCGTATTCATCAATTTGAATTTTAAATATATTATAAAATACATTATGCAAGGGTTCATTCAATACAAAAAGCAGAGCATGGGATAAAATCCAATATAAAATATATTCCATATATATTGCAACTAGATGTTTCCTACAAGTGCGCATGTGAAATTTCTTTTTGCAAAATGTTACCCATTCTATGTCACCGCCATATTTTGTTTACATATTAATCGGAAACTATTTCACTGAAAAAATTATGAACATTGAATTGTGACAAAAATAATAAGTAATGTGTATATTTTAGTTTTTGTAAGCTGAAAATGTGGTACCGCAATCCGATACAATGCTCTTAAAACAATTCTGCAATAAAAGCTGCAGTTCTGCACCTGTCAATGATTATTAGAGCTTGATGTATGAGAGGGTCAAGTGGTTTAGCAATGCGCATATTATATCATGGAGATGTGGAGAGATTGATATGTATACATACAAATATATATTTATTCACATATATATATTATGTATCTATGCCAAAGTTAACATGATGCACAAAAGGCCCCATTGACAATGTGTCTCAAACTAATATCCAGCTGGCATGTCATAACAATAACAATCCAATTACATCCATTATGTCAATTCTTGATACAGCAGCCACCTTTTCTGAAAGATATGCTGACATCAATAATGTGTATACATAATACTGTGTAGGACGCAGGCATGCATGCAGGTTATATTTATGATAATACAAATTTGTCTACACAACTCAGCACGGAGCTGCGCTGCTGATGAATAGATTCAGAAAATGTTGGTGGCACTGCAACCTCCCTCAGGCATTTACCCCACGTTCAAATTTCCCAGGAGGAAATTGCTAATTCAAGCCGTGCCTAATTGCCTGGGAACTTTTGTTTGGGGGATATTGCTTTGGTGGGATAATTACCTGAGGGGTATTGAACGGGGGCACTTGAACGCGGGAGCTTGAACGCGGGAGCATGAGCAGGAAGGTTGAATTGGGCAGCTTGAAAGGGGGTGGCTTGAATAGAACGGGGGGGGGGGGGGGGGAAATTGA